>JAYJLX010051965.1:0-11249 GCA_036873525.1 Chalinula nematifera | reverse complement strand
ATGATGTGCGTGGTGGGGCAGCCGCTGCACACGCCCATTGAAACCGTACTGGAAAACGTGTTGTATAAGGCGGGCGAGCAGGTGTATGCACTGGCGGCGGTGGACGAGGATGTCCTGGCGCAATTCAAGCATTTGCCCATTAATATTGACGCGTACGCCAATGTGCATGCACTGGATTTTGTGCGCATGGGCTTTTTTCAGAAAGACGGCAGCATGCGCGCGGTGTTTTGCAACACGCGCAGCGAGGCGGAGGAATCCGACTATCAGGCCGACGGCGGCGACATGCCGCCGGCCGCCGAGAACCACGAAATGGAATAGCCATGGAATTTGAACAACAGTCGCATCAGCAAACCTGCATAGACAACATCTGCCATGTTCTGCAGGGCGTGGATCTTGCCCGCGCCGACTTTGATGGCATGGGCGAGGCGTTGCGCAAGTTGCAGCCTGTCTTCGGGGGGCGCCGCGTTGTTACGGCAGGAAGCGGCAGGAAGCGGCTGGACGTGGTGATGGAGACGGGCACGGGCAAAACCTTCGTGTATTTGCAAACCATTCTGGAACTCAACAAGCGGCATGGCGTGAACAAATTCGTCATCGTCCTGCCGCGCGTTGCCATCAAGCAGGGGGTGATTCAAAACATTAAACTCACCAGCGATTATTTTTATCCGCTGTATGGCAAGCGCATTGCGTGGATTGACTACCCGCGCGACGGGCTGTCGGCCGTGCATCAGGATTTTATCCATGGACGCGAGTTGTGCGCGCTGGTCACCACCAGCGCGGCCTTTGCGGCGGAGAAGAAGGCCAACATCAACAAAAAGCACGAATCGCTGTACGAATTCGGAAGTACGTGGGACGGCATCGCCGCGCAGCAGCCCGTGGTCATCATTGACGAGCCGCACTTGCTGAAAGGCGAGCAGACGCAGGCCGGGCTGGGCAAACTCAACCAGTCGCTGTTTATCCGTTTTGGCGCCACGTTTCCCGAACAAGAAAGCCAGAAACTGTCCAATGTGGTGTACGCGCTCAACAGCATTCAGGCCCTTGAGCAGTGTTTGGTTAAGCGCATTGGCGTTAGCACCGTGTATGCGGGGGAGGATGCCGGTATTGCCATTGCCAATGTGCGTCCGAAGCAGAGTTTTCACTTGTGCTTTAATCGCAATGGCGTGCCGCGGCGGCAGACACTGCATAAGGGCGCCGACATCGGCGCCAGATGCGGGTTGCCCGATTACAACGGCTGGGTGGTAACCAATATTGGCGCCGATAAAATCTCTTTTAGCAACCGCAGATCGCTTGCGGTGAAGGCGCCTTATCATCTGGAGGATGCGGAGATGCGTCTGATGATGCGCGAGGCGATCGCGCGCCATTTTGCCAAGGAGGAACGTTTGTTTGGCCAAGGCATCAAGGCGCTGGCGCTGTTTTTCATCCCCAACATTAGCGATTATCGCGGCGATGCCCCGCGCATCCGCGACATGTTTGACGAGGAATATCGCAGCCAGCGCGAGTTGGCGCTGAAAAACGCCACCAATCCCGATTATGTCGCCTACCTTGAGCGCGATTATGACGCCGACGGGGAGTTGCAGGTGCGCGGCGGCTATTTTGCCGACAGCAAAGGGAAAAACGCCGAAGAAAAAGAGCGGGCGAACATCAACCTGATTTTGAACGACAAGCAGAAATTGTTGTCGCTTGCCACGCCGCTGCGCTTTTTGTTTTCGGTGTGGGCGCTGCAGGAAGGGTGGGACAATCCCAACATCTTCACCATCTGCAAACTGGCGCATAGCGCCAGCGAAGGATCGCGCCGCCAGCAAGTGGGGCGAGGGTTGCGGCTGGCGGTGAACCAGCACGGGCGGCGCATCACGTTGCAGCAGACCGGCCATGACGAAGAGGCGTTTTATGACGTCAACACGCTGGACATGGTGGTGTCGGGGCGCGAGCAGGCATTTATTCACCAAATCCAGCACGAGATTGCCGACTCTTGCGGCGTGTTTGTGGGCGAGGCGCTGGACCTGCCCGACATGACGGCAATCGGGCTGACGCAACTGGAAGCGGCGCTGATTTACGCGGCGCTGGCGCAGCACGGCATTATTACGGCGGAGGGCAAAATTCTGAGCCCGATTGTGGATTTTCTGAAAACGCATCGCGGCGATTTTCCCGCCATTGCTGCCGCGCGATTTGACGAAATTATCGCCTTGTTTGCGCACGCGCATCGGGTTGTGGTGCGCGACAACAACGCGCGCCGCACCACCGTGAAAATTCGCGCCGACAAATGGCGCGAGTTTCAGCAGTTGTGGGAGGCCATCAACCGCAAGGCCAAAATTGTCTATAAAGACATTGACGAGGCGCAACTGATTGCCGCGGTGAGCAAACAATTCAGGGGCGAGAGCATTGCGCCTGCCGAGGCGCGGGTGGAGCGCGCGCAGTTGGGCACCGACAATCAGGTGCGGCAAATCAGCGAGGCGCGCATGCAGGGCGGCGCGGCGGCGCGGGTGAATTTTGCCGAGTTGGCAATTGAATTCGGGCGTGAAATCCGTTTGCCCATGCGATTTGTTATCGCGCTTTTCAACTCGCTGCCGCGCCAGCCGTTTATTAACGATGCGCGGCGGGCGCATAAATTGCTGTTGCGCCTTGTGCGCGAGGCGATTCATAGCGCGCTGGTGCGGCAGATTGATTATCAGTTCTGCCAAACCACCGTGTTTCCCAACACGCTGCAAGATGCGCAGGGCGGGCATGTTGCCGCTGTGGAATCGGGCAAACTGGGGCGCTTTGTGGGCGATTCCCAGCCACCCGCGCATTTTTTGTTTGACACCGTGGTGTACGATTCCGACATTGAAAAAAAGAGCATCTGCGACGATGCGTCGTGCGTGGACGACTGCCGCGTGACGGTGTTCGCCAAACTGCCGCGCATCAACATTCCCACGCCATACAAAACCTACAATCCCGATTTTGCCTATCTGGTGCAGCGTCCGAACAAAAAGACGCTGTTTTTGGTGGTGGAGACCAAGGGCTACGATGCCGAGGGCGACGTTGCCGAGGAAGAGCAGACCAAAATCAACTACGGGCGCAGGTTTTTTGAGCGGCTGGCGCGGGAAATGCCCGAGGTGGAGGTGGTGTATAAAACGCGCATTAACCAAACCGCTTTGGCGGACTTGTTGCGCGATTTTTGCCAATAAGCGCCGTTTGTGGCGCTGTGGGCGCTGTTGGCATCGGGCTGGGCGGGCGGTTGGGGCGCAAATGGCGGGCAGTGGCGCCGTGGCGCAAAAGGCGCGGCGAGGAGGGCGATGGCCTGTCATAAACGCATTTTTACAGAAAGATAACTGTTTTTCTTAACCGCCTTATGCCGCGTTTCGAGTTGTTTTGCGCTTTTTTTTCATTTTTTTGTAAAAATTTGTGAAAAAAAGGGGAAAGTGTGATATACTACCGCCTGAGAGAGACGAGTGAGTAGCGGCAATCTGTCGTTTTCCCGTTTTATTTTTTATTTATCCACCCAAATAGGAGGAGACGCCAATGGCGAAAAAACACGACCTTGCGTATTTGAAATCGTTCGCGCGCACGAACAAGCAACTGCCCGAAATCATTGACCAATTCCAACGGAAAGTCATTTCTCGGCGCGAATTCATGACCATCGCCAGCGCGCTGGGCATGTCCACCGTTGCCCTGTATGGGTGCAGCCAGGAGCAAAAGCCCGAAGAGGCCAAGCCCGCCGCTGCCACGGGTGGCATCACGCGTGGCGGCACTTTCCGCATGGACACGCCGTTGCAAGAACTGAAAGATCCGCAGAACTTCTCGTGGATTGAAGGGTCTAACGTGACGCGCGGCATTGTGGAGTATCTGACCATTTACGGCGCCGACGGCGTGGTGAAGCCCTACTTGGCCGAGAGTTGGAAAGTGTCGGACGACGGTTTGGCGTTTGACATTAAACTGCGCGAGGGCATCAAGTGGAGCAATGGCGACGAACTCACGTCCGAAGACGTGGTGTACAACTTCAACCGCTGGCGCGTGGAGGGCAACGAGTCCATCAACAACAGCGAGTGGGGCGACAGCGTGCTGACGGGGGTGGAAGCCACGGGCAAATACGGTGTGCGCCTGAATTTGGTGCGCCCCGATGTGTCGGTCGCGCATCGCTTGTATGCCTATCCCACGCAAATCGTGCATCGCAGTTTTGACGACACGGGGGCCGACATTAGCAAGAACGCCATTGGCACTGGCCCGTTCAAACTGGAGTCGTATCAGGTGGGCGAGGGCGCCAAACTGGTGCGCCGCACTGGCTACTGGGGCGGGCCTGACGGCCTGGGCGATGCCTATCTGGACGCCGTGCACTTCATTGACCTGGGCGAGGACGAGCAGGCGCCGATTTCGGCGATGAAGTCCGGGCAGATTGACTGGATTTACAAGATCTCGCCCAAGCAGTTGGAGGTGGTGCAAGGGCTGCCCAACATGCAGGTGCTGGAAACGCCGTCGGCGCAAACGCCCGTCATCCGCTTTAATGTGGAAGGCACGGATCCGCGTGTGCGCCAAGCCGTGATTTTGGCCGCCAACAACGCCGACATCTTGAAGGTGGCGTACAACAACAACGGCGTGGCGGGCGAAAATCATCACACCTCGCGCACCCAGCCCGACTACTACGACATTGGCAGCCCGACGCAAAACCTGAAGAAGGCGGCCGAGTTGATTGAAGCGGCGGGCATGAAAGGCAAGCCCATTGAACTGACGCTGGGCAACACGCAAGGCAACTGGGAGAGCGACACCTGCCAAGTGTTGCAACAGCAGTGCAAAGAGGCGGGCATCAACTTGCAGTTGAATGTTTTGCCGCAGGCGCAGTATTGGGATGTGTGGGACAAGTCGGACTTTGGCCTGACTTTTTGGACCGACCGTCCGCTGGCGGTGATGCTGCACAAACTGGCCTATCGCTCCGATGCCAAGTGGAACGAGGCGCGCTTTTACAGCGACACCTACGATTCCGCGCTGGACTCGGCGGCGGGCTCGCCTGACGCGAAAGCGGCCAGCCAATACATGAAGACCTGCCAGCAGGAGTTGGTGGACAACTATGTGATGGTGCAGCCGTTCTTCTTGAAGTTGTACACGGGCGGCTCCGAGCGTGTGCAGGGCTTCAAGCGCCACCCGGCCGAGTTCTACCACTTTGACCGCGTGTGGTTCAAGGGCTAATCGCTCGGTGATAAGACGCGGCTGCGGCGCTTTGGATTTTATCTGATAACCGCAGTCGCCGTCTTTTTTGTTTTCTTACCTGACGCGCAGGCATGTTGCTTTTGATTCTCCGGCGCATCGGCATTTTGCTGCTAACGATGGTGGCGATGTCGGTGGTGGTGTTCGCGGTTTTGGAAACCAACCCCGATGGGTTGGCGCGCAAAGCCGTCGGGCAGTTTTCTACCGTGGCGCAGCGCATTGCCTGGCTGGCGCGCGAGGGCTACTACGTGTCGGTGGGCAGCGAGGCGGAAAAAGCCGCCTACGAACAAGACGGCTATGTGACGTTTGTGGTGAATGAAGACCAGTGGCTTATCGCGCATCCACCCAGTGACGGCGCGCCATATCCAAACAAGAAAATTGCCGCAATGGCGGACGAGGAAAGCGAGACAATAGAGGCATTGCAAGTGCCGATGGTGAAACGCTATGTGGCCTGGCTGGGGCGGTTTGCCGTGGGCGATTTTGGCTATTCTTATCGCTATAAGGTGCCTGTTAGCAAGGTTTTGTGGCCGCGCCTGCTGGAGACGGGCAAACTGATTGGCATTGTGTTGCTGTTGCTTATTCCATTGTCGTTGTTGCTGGGCGTGTTGGCGGGCATGCGCGAGGGCAGTCTGCAAGACCGCGGTTTTTCTTTGGTGTCGATCATTACCACTTCGGTGCCTGAATTTGCCAGCGCGGTGCTGTTGTCGGGCATTTTTGTTTTTTGGCTGGGATGGTTGCCTGGCACCAGTTCTATGATAGCGGGTTTTAATTGGAAAGAAATGGTGTTGCCCGTGCTGGTGGTCACATTGTATGCCACGGGCTACATCGCGCGCATTACTCGCGCTTCCATGGCGGAAGTGATGCGCTCGCAGTATATTCGCTCTGCCGTGCTAAAAGGGCTAAACACGCGGCAGGTCATCATGCGCCATGCGCTGCGCAACGCGCTTATCACGCCCGTTACCGCTATTTTGCTGCAAATCCCCTGGTTGCTGTCGGGGGTGATTGTGGTGGAATACTTTTTTGCCTATAAAGGATTTGGCACGTTGCTATGGGAAGCCATAGACAACACAGATCCGTTTCTGATAGAGGCTTGCGCCATGGTGTCGGTGGTGGTGGTGGTTACATCGCAGTTGATCATGGACATTCTTTATGTATACATCAACCCGCGCATCCGATTTCAGTAATGGGCGCGCTTAAAACCATCTTGCGCATTCGCGAGAGCCGAGTCGGGCTGATTGGTTTTGCCATCTGCCTGTTTTGGGCGCTGGTGGCGCTGTTCGCCAACGTTGTCGCGCCGTTTGATCCGCTGGTTAGCGTGGTGGAGAAAGGCGAGTCGCCGGGCTTTGAATCAGAGCTGGGCGTGTTGTGGCTGGGGAGCGACTACTTAGGGCGCGATGTGCTGTCGCGCATTATTTATGGCGCGCGCACAGTGCTGATTTGGGCGCCCATTGCCACCGCCAGCGCCTATGCGGTGGGCATTGTGTTTGGCCTCATGGCGGGCTATTACGGCAAATGGGTAGACGAAGTGTTGTCGTTTTTTGCCAACATGATTTTGGCCTTTCCCGTGCTGGTGTTGCTGGTGTTGATTGTCAGTGTGCTGGGAGCGTCGCCGCTGTCAATTATCGTGGCGGTAACCTTCGCCTCTTCGCCCGCGGTGTTTCGTCTGGTGCGCGGCGAGGTGCTGTCCATCCGCAGCCGCGATTTTATCGCCGCCGCCAAAACGCGCGGCGAGAGCGCGGTGTATATTTTGTTTGTGGAAATTTTGCCCAATGCCAAGGGGCCGCTGATTGTAGATGCCTGCCTGCGCATGGGCTATACCACCATCTTCATCGGCATTTTGGGCTTTTTGGGGCTGGGCTTTCCGCCGCCCACGCCCGATTGGGGCGGCATGATCAACGAAAATCGCGCGCTGGCGCTGGTGGCGCCGCATATGACGGTGTATCCTTGTTTGGCGGTTTCCTCGCTGGTGCTGGGGCTTAATTTACTGGCTGACGGCATTAGCGAAATTAGCAAAAAAATCTAGACCTAGGGGGGTTATTATGTCTATTGATTCTCATTCTGCTACTGCCACCGCCGCCGTCACGACTGATCGGCCAGTTTATTATCACACTTGCCGCAAATGCGATGGACAAGGCAAGTTGCGCTGCCCGACCTGCTATGGCGATGGCGTGCAATACAAAATGGGCGGCTTGCGCAAGATGCCGTGCGATGCCTGCGGCGGCGAGAAAGGGGTGCGATGCGGCGCCTGCGCGGGCGTTGGGCGCTTCAAAATTTCGCCCATGTCCAAAATGCTGGAAGGGCTGACCATGGAACATAGTTTGCCCTACTACGAGAGCGTGGTGGAGCGTCTGCGTCCCGCGCTCAACAGCATGATTGACACGGTGAATTATCACCAGTTGGAAAACATGCCGCCGCCGTCGGTGCGGTTTGTCATTGACGGCACGTCTACCATTGAGTTGCGGGCGGCGCAAGAAAGCGGCGACGGTTTTGAAGGCAGCAGCAAACTGCAGATGGCGCTGGCCGCCTTGCGCAACAGCCGCGCGCCGCGGCGCGCGCGCTTTGTCGGACGTTTGACGAAAATTGAACTGATGAACACGCAGTTGGGGTGCAACTACACGGTGCAGTGCTCATACATGCATTTGCTGGAGTCAAACACCGCCTAGGCCGCGTTTGGCCATTTTTGAGGAGGACACTACCCATGGAAAAAACCGCATCCGAAGCGCCTTTGCTGGAAATCAAAAACCTTGACGTCAGTTATCATACGCGGCGCGGCGATGTGCCCGCGGTGCTGGATTTTAACCTGACGTTGCGCGCGGGCGAGAGCGTGGGGCTGGTGGGCGAGTCGGGCTGCGGCAAGTCCACCGTGTCGCTCGCCATTATGCGCTACATGGGCGCCAACGGCTCCATTACGGGCGGACAGGTTAATTTCATGGGGCGCGACATGGCTGATCTGTCGGACGAAGAACTGCGCGCCCTGCGCGGCTCCAAGATTGCCATGATTTATCAGGAGCCGTTTGCCGCGCTCAATCCGTGCATGACGATAGGGCAGCAACTAATGGAAGTGCCGCTGACGCACGATAACATTGACCGCGCCGAGGCGCGGCGGCGCGCGCTGGAATTGCTGAACGATGTGCGCCTGCCCGATCCAGAGCGCATTATGGAGGCCTATCCGCATCAGTTGTCGGGCGGGCAGCAGCAGCGCGCGGTGATTGCCATGGCGCTGCTGTCGCATCCCAAATTGCTGCTGTTGGACGAGCCGACCACCGCCCTGGATGTGACGGTGGAAGCGGCGATTGTGCATATTGTGAGCGAGATCAGCAAAAAATACGGCACGGCGATGATTTATGTGTCGCACAACATGGGACTGATCTTGAAAACGTGCGAGCGCGTGGCGGTGATGTATTCGGGGCAGGTGGTGGAAGAAGGCGCCGTGAAAGACATTTTTGTGAACTCGCGCCATCCCTATACGCGCGGCTTGTTTGGCTGCATTCCCAACATGACAGCCGACAAAAACAGCCGCCCGCTCACGCCCATTCGCGGGCAGTTGCCGCTGGCCACCAACCGCCCGAAAGGGTGCTATTTTGGCCCGCGTTGTGACTTTTTTGACGAAACGGCCTGTGGCGGCGATTTGATTCCCATTAGCGCGCTGGACGACAGCGGGCATCGGGTGCGTTGCGTGAAATGGCAGGAAATTGACTGGGGGAGTTACAAACCCGCCGTGACGCGGCGCGAAAAAGCGGCGATTGGCGAACCGTTGGTGCGTGTGCGCGACATGAAAAAGCACTATGAATTGCCGGGCGAATCGCCCATGGGCTTTTTTGGCGGCGGCACACGCCAAGTGCGCGCCGTGCAGGATCTGTCTTTTGAGGCGCGGCAAAAGCAGATTGTCGCCATTGTGGGCGAGTCGGGCTGCGGCAAGTCCACTTTTGCCAAAGTGCTGATGGGGCTGGAAAACGGCAGCGGCGGCAGCATTGTGATGGGCGATGAAGATTTGGCGGCGCTGCCCGTGGAGCGGCGCGATTCCGACACCATTGCCGCGGTGCAGATGGTTTTTCAAAACCCCAACGACACGCTTAATCCCACGCATACGGTGGGCGCGCAAATTGCCCGCTCCATTCGCAAACTGGGCGCCGCCAGCGGCGAAGAAGTGGAGCGCAAGGTGGAGCATTTGCTGGATTTGGTGAAGTTGCCCAGGTCTTACAAGAACTACAAGCCGTCGCAACTGTCGGGCGGGCAAAAGCAGCGCATTGGCATTGCGCGCGCTTTTGCCGGGCAGGCGGATTTGATTGTGGCGGACGAGCCCGTGAGCGCGCTGGATGTGTCGGTGCAGGCGGCGGTGATTGATCTGCTGCTAGACATTCAATCGTCGCACGACACCACGTTGCTGTTTATCAGCCACGACTTGTCTTTGGTGCGCTATTTGGCCGACAATATTGTGGTGATGTATCTGGGGCGCATCATGGAGCAGGGGCTCACGCGCGATGTGTTCGCGCCGCCGTATCATCCCTACACCGAGGCATTGCTGTCGGCGGTGCCCGTGGCTGATCATCGCGTGGAAAAAGAAGAGATTATCTTGGAGGGCGAATTGCCGTCCGCCATTAATCCGCCGCCCGGCTGCCCGTTTTCCACCCGCTGCCCGCGCATGATGCCGGGCGTGTGCGACAAAGAATTGCCGCCGCGCCGCGATTTTGGCGACGGGCACGAGATTTTCTGCCACATTGAGAAAGACGAACTGAAAAAGATGCGCCCGATATTCCGCATGGTTGAGGAGACGGCTGGGGGAGAATCGCCTGCTGTAGGCTAGGACGGGTGGATATTCTCGCCAGAGGGAAAATGATTCGCGCATCGGGGGTGCGCGAGGTTTTTACGCCTCTGTTGCCCGTGCAGGATGCCGAATTGTTTGTTGGCCGCAGTGCTGAGATTGCAAGCGTTGTCGGAACCTTGGACACACCAGGGGGACATGCGTTGCTGTTTGGCGATCGGGGGGTGGGCAAGAGTTCTCTCGCCAATCTCGCGCTTGGCATAGCGGGCAAATTGCGGAAGGCAAAAACCATTTCCATTGTCTGCAAGAGTCATTTTACTTTTGCAGGTATCATGGCGCCTGCGTTGCTGGCGGCTGGCGTTAATCCTGCCATTGCTCTGACTCGCACTAGCGCCGAGAAATACGAACAGGCCAAGGGAGGCGTGTTTGGCATGGCGGCCGAGGCAGGCAACCGCAGCGGCAGTGTTGACACTGTGGTCGGCGCCCGCGAGTATGCGGGCAATGTCGGTTGGGTGGCTGAAAAAATCAGACATTTGAATTGCGTGTTTCTTCTTGATGAAGTTGAGGTGCTGGGCGATGCGCCGAAAGGGCAATTGGCGGAATTGATCAAGGATTTGAGTGATACGGCATCGCCTTTGAAACTTCTTATGACGGGCGTGGCGCGCACGTCGCTGGATTTGATGAAGGCGCATCCGTCTGTGGGGCGCTGCATTCAGGAGAGGTTTTTGAGAAGAATGACCGATGATGAAATTGGCGAAATTGTCGCCAAAGGCGCCAATAGCCAGCGGCTTGCCAGACGCTTGCTTTTCTCGCCTGATGTCGTGGAGCGCATTGTTTTGGTGAGTTGCGGTTTTCCTTATTTTGCCCATTTGCTGGCGATGAATGCGGGCGAACATGCGGTGGTGGAAGATGGGCGCGTGTTTGGCTGGCGCATTAAACTGGAGCGACTTTTTGGCAAGAGCGCGCCGATTGCTGTTTCTTTTTTTCATTTGCTCGCGGGCAGCGTTGATGCGAAAGCGCAAGTGCAGGGGCGACTGGCGGAACAATACGCCGATGCGACACGCTCCGCCCGCGCGGCTGTTGCCGAAAAACGCAAGCAAATTCTTATGGCGGCGGCGCAGGCGGGGCAGGCGGAATTTTCCGCGCCGAAAGTGCGGGCACATTATGCCGAGTTGTTTGGCGAGGAACTAACGCAGAATTCGCTCAATAGCCATTTGTCGGCGTTTATCCGCAATGGCAGCGGAATATGGCTGAAAGCGGCGGATGGCGTGTATAAATTTGCCGACCCGCGCATGCCGAGTTACATCAAACTGCT
>JAYJLX010051954.1:0-11250 GCA_036873525.1 Chalinula nematifera | reverse complement strand
TCTTTATCTTGAATGTTCGGATCTGCTTTTGCTTGAAGGAGTAGCTCAACAACAGCTGTGTGACCATTTTGACTTGCCATTTTCAGTGCCGTCCATCCATCTTTATCTTGAATGTTCAGATCTGCTTTTGCTTGAAGGAGTAGCTCAATAGCAGCTGTATGACCATTTTGACTTGCTATTATCAGTGCCGTCCATCCATCTTTATCTTGAACGTTCAGATCTGCTTTTGCTTGAAGGAATAGCTCAACAACAGCTGTGTGACAATTTTGACTTGCTATTATCAGTGCCGTCGATCCATTATACGCTTGAATGTTAGGATCTGCTTTTGCTTGAAGGAGTAGCTCAACAACAGCTGTGTGACCATTTTGACTTGCTGTTATAAGTGCCGTCGATCCATTACTGCTCACTGTATGCACCAAATCATGATTTATTGCTATGATTGCTTTTACTATCTTCATGTTGCCAGTCTGGCATGCAAAATATAATATAGTTTCATTTAAAAATGTGCGGGTTTCGATATCAGCTCCATGATCTAACACCATTTGGAATATTTTGCTGTTTCCAGTGCTATACATTAAGGCAGTATATCCGTTTCTAGTCTGTATATTAGGGTCAGCATTGTGATCAAGGAGTAGTTGAGCTAGCTGGCTGTAGTTGTTACAGCAAGCAATCATTAAAGGGGTGGAGTCAGGTTCGGGTAAGAATTGGTGATTATTATTGTTGTCAGGTTCTTGAAATCGAATAAATTCAACTGGTGATTGCTGTATTTGCAGTAATAGGTCAGATATCTCGTCATTTCCAATTGCTTTGGCTAGTTCCATTCCTTCACTGAAGGTATAGCCATTACTGTAATCATTACTGATCACTATTGTGTCATCAACCCGTACACTAATGACACCAAGCAATGATGTCAGTGATTCATCATTGCCAGCAAGACATTCCTTTGTGAGGCTGTCCACTAATTCCTTATCTGCCAGTAAAGCTATTCCCAATGACTCTTCAATAATGTCAATTCTAAACCACTGTAACTCGTGGAACAGTGTGCAAGTGAGGATCGTTTGCCCCAGCTGCTCAACACACCGGACACTACAAGCCCTCCACACACTGTGTAAAGTAAGAATGACTTGAATACTGTCAGGGAATGGAGTAGGGAAATATTTCTCCAATGAGCTGCTAAGGTGGATTAATAATGATTTTCGCTTTGTTATCCCCTCCAATGTTGCCTGGTATTGTTTCACTCGTATTGATAAATGCTCTGGTAGTCGATCAGATAAATCAGCTAATACTCTGCCATTCAGGAAGTTATCTCGAATACAATGTGTAGACTTACTATTATCATTAGCAATAACGTTAATTAAAGAGCTACTGTTTGAATCATTGTAAACTCCTGTCATTTGGCCTTGTACGTAATGCAACTCGTATTCCACATCTTTCAATATGGCAGTGAATGTGGAATAGTTACTTGACAAAGCGTCTCCTACTGTTTCTTGACTCCAATAACTCACTTCCTCAGTATTGATTAGTGTGTTGGTAGTGTTCTTCGTGTTGATGTTCACTCGAGAGTATTGTAGGAACTGAATAGCTTCATCATTATTGGCTACTGTAGCTTGAATTAAACCATCTTCGAAAGAGAATTGATTCTTGCTTCCATCTTTCTTCCAGACTAACTCCTCTCCTATCTTCAAGCTAATAACCCCTATTAATCTCATGAACTCTGTTTTCTTTCTACTACTCTCAAGAAGAGATGGTGTCATGTGTTCAAGAGCTATGAAAGTCATAACTACTGATCCAGGAACAATATTACACCATTGTAATTCATCAGCATGCTTTACTGGGAACAGTGTTTTGATTAAATTTTCCACCAACCACAACTCTTGCTTCTCCCACGCATTTTCAACCACTATTTCAACTATTGCAGTGCGGCTCACTGAATGTCCACGTAACTTGCTTAAGAAGTAATTGAGTGCATCCTTAAAGGACCCTATTTCTGTTGTTTTCATGAATTCACCAACTTTCTCTTTGTATTTGGTTGCTTTCTCTGCTATTGCTTTGGACAAGAAACTAAGGGCAACGCTAATAATCAGGTAGCATTGGAGGAAATTACAGTGAGGGCGAATAGCATCAAACAGCTCATCTGCTGTTGTAACTGAATTTAGTGAGGGTATGGGGAATGCTTGTTCTCGTTTGAGATGACGGGTTACCTTTTTAATAGTGAGCTCTCCGTTTTCTATGTTGTTTTCAACTCCTGTTTCCACATCATCTGCCAGACCTTGGAACGATTGATGAAGTGTGCTTAATTCCGTCACAATGTCTTTCGATATAGGAACCTTTTCAGTTGTTGTGGTCTGACTTGGAGACATATCTGCTGCAGGGCCAGTATACGTACTGGTTACATCCTGAATGATGAGAAACATACATAAACAAATGGATGCATAGTGAATTCAAAATACATGCACAAAAATAATTGTAATGGTGATTTATGCCTTTCGCACGTCATGAGTATCCCTTTTCATTAATGAAGGGGGGGGGGAGGGAGGGGGGTCAAGTGTATTGAACCTTTATCTATGCACCAAAAGCATGTACGGGAAGGAAAAAATTGAATGTTGGGGGGGCTATAGGCCCCTTAGCCAAAATAAGTGTTCAATTAAAACTCACTGTGTGGGCGTGACAGTGATAAAAAATTTTTTCCGTAAAATCGTCCACCATTTTATAAGGTAAAATTGTATTATGGAGGTATAGAGATAGCCTTCTTTCTGCTAAAATTCTTTGAAGTATAGAGTATCTTTGCAAGCTTTTAAACCAATATATGGCTGTATTATGCTACATTGTGCTCAAAATTGCGTTGTTTGTGAGTAAAACTTGCTTTTGTCATAATTTTGCACTGTTGAGTATGGATCAGTTTTGCCGTACAAAATGGTGTCCAATTACTTGCATGGGAGCGTACGTATCTACGATTTTTAATGATATTCATTGGATTTTTGTTAACACCTGCATGATTTGGCTCAGTATGAAGGGGGTCTATACTAATTTAATTATGTAATATTATATTTCCCAAATCCACAACCAGTAGTGCAGTTGACTTTGTGAACTAACTGTGAAGTATAGTGTATACATAAATTGCATCCCATAATGTACAACCGATTTCATCACATGTTAAATAATATTCATAACCCCGGCATCGCAATCCCTCTATAAGTCACTGGTCTGTTCAATAGGTTAACTGTCAAAATATAGCTAACTAATGTTATATTTGCATGCATGCATGCATGCAGGCATTATAGTACTACTGACAAATTTGTCAAACTCTAGATGCCAGCATTTTGACTATCTACAAAGATCTATACCTATAACTAACCAATAACATGTTGGGGGGATGACTTATATAAACCTACAACCAAAAGTATGTTGCATATAATAGTGTGGGAGACGGTGTACTCATTAAACATAATTATGTAAACAAATGTTTCACTTGAGTTGAGTACAGAATTCTATCAGTATACCATGGCAATTGTCATGCAGTAGTGTACTCATGCATGTGACTACCCATTAAACTAAAGTCAGCAATATATAGTACATACTCTTAATTCTATTACTTTAATTGTGACTATAGTCTCATTGCCAGGCCACACCTGCGACTATTTCAAAGCAACTTGAGTCAGATAGATCTGGGGAACTGAGTGGGGAACACTGTAATACAAGAGTTGTTGTAAGGAGAAGATCTAGAATTTGAATTAATTCGAGCGTTCAATCAGATTGACTGATATAACCACAACTATGCATGGCATTCATTTGGTGTTTATGATGGAGTTTTACATCTAGTCTCGCTAGCCAGACCCTTCCTCCGCTTACTTTCATTTGGGTGAATGGTCTGGTACATTGCATTCATCGACTTTGTTCTTGTGAGGTCAGAAAAATTAAGAAAAACGTCAAAATACAATGGGCAGCACGGAGTTAAACATTAGACGCGTTGCATCATACGAATAAACAATTTTGATTGGTCACGTCAATTTTCTTCCATAAGAACAGAGTTGATGCATGCAACATGTACCAGACCCTTCCATAGCCGTCCACCCGGGCCAAATGACAATAGGTCGTGGAGGAAGGGTCTGGCTAGCGAGACTATAGTTTGAATCATCGGCATGATGTACGGTTAAAAGTTGCTATCATGAGAAAATGGTCTATAACCTCCTAGTCCATCTTGGTTTCATTTTATTTTTCATTGAATCATATACAAAACGTGAATCAGGTCCCCCATTTTCTTTTTTTTTTACAGTGACAATGCCGCTGCCACAACATGCCGCATGCCATGTCGGTGGGTCAACATAAAAACCTTACTACTATGATTAAACTGCTTTATAGTACTTAAACTCAATCGACAGGATTCAAATTCAGCTGCCTATGCATGAATATTAATTATTGGTATACAGTGCGGTTGCCCCCAGACCCTTTCTGAATTGTGCATGTTATACTAGGCACAGGGGTTTGCTGGCCTATACAATAGTATATGCTGATATGGCCAGTATAGACTGATTCTGAACTTTGACCATGGCAGTCAGTACTAGTAATACAGACTGATATTACTGAGCCAGTGATAATAGGATATACTCACCTCGGAATTTAAGTCAGTTTGTTGCAGACGACTCGATGTGCCAGCTGGATTATAGGTAGGACATCTCTCTCTGATGAGTCGTTTAGCAATGGCATTCTCCCCAACCGCCTCCAGCGCTTCGATTATATCACTCCACGAGGCATTAGGATAAACCTTGAGCCATACTTTATACAGCTCTGTCTTCTGTGCAACCACGTCTCCTGGTTTATTGACTTCAATGATGTTGAGCTCTGTTTGGTCGATTCCGGGAAGGCGGAGGGCGAAACTCGTCCAATTTTTTACTACGTCTCTTAGACACGTATTAAGATCTGAAATGGTTGGCTTATTATCCGACATTATAGTTACGGTGACAATGACTAATGGATCAACACGCTTGTACGTACTGTGCACGAAAAAGAATCGACAACCCTGAATTCCTGACTAACTCGCCTGCATATTGATTGCATTCCTCCATGGACTATTAGACTTAAGTCTAATAGTCCATGATTCCTCGCCTCATACCTAATGTCTACACGCCCATTATTAATAATTATTTAAAAAAAAAAAAAAAAAAAAAAATACAAAAATAGTACATGCATAAAAAATTGAAGTCTTTATTATAATCATGACAATGAGTTTAGATTCCACACTTCAAGGAACTTATGTAACATCTCTCTTACATCTATGGATTGCAGAGCTACAAGACAAAAACATATTAATATGCCAACACAAAGAGCTAGAATAGAATCAATCTGAGCGGAACTCACCACAATTTATCATAACTTTAATAAGCTAAACACTATACTCTAGTTCATCCACTGTATACGTGGGCTGGAGCTGGTGACACGAGATAAGAACACGAATACATGGATTAAGGACCTGACACAAATAGCTACCTCTAACTACCCTATATTCCCCTCAGTCTCATATGTACCCCGGCCACCTCTCCTCTTGGAATATTGTATAGTTTATTTAACGAAAAAAAATTATAGTCTATTTGAAAGGACTCAATTCAATAAAGCGACACCAAATTTTTCAATTACCAACCTATACTTTAATAAAAAGCCTTTAGCTAAAATGCCAAATTTTTTTTCCACGTACCAAACTCATTTTTTTATAATAATTATAATAATATGGTTTACCTAACGATACACAAGAAGTAGGGGTTCAATTGGGGGATAGTACAATCACTATGAAGCCAGTCAGAGGTCATTTAATGGCAATTAAGCCTAGTTCACAGTGTAACGCTAGCATGATGTTGTGTGGGCGATTTAAACCTTTTTGACGCAATTTTTACATTGCAATAGACTAAAATTCTATTCTAGCGTCAATGTAACGTACCGCTAGCATCATAATTATTGTGAACTAGGCTTTATTCTGTTATGGAAATTTAGTGTTGTCATTTTGTTAAGTTATTCTGTTATAAAAATTTACAGGTGGTATACCTTTGATGCGCCCACATACATGTATTATGTAGTGAATGTGTGAGAAGGGGGGGGGGGGGGGTGGGTTCTAACAATAATGATTAAATCTGATTATACTAAGGAGTGGCAAGAAGACAGACACAAGTACCATAAGTATAACGTCCTTATAATAAGGACACTATAATTTTGTTTCCCCAAAATAGCGCATTCCTTGCATATAGACTGACATCTCATTCCCAAAGTGTCCTTTGTATAATAGTATTACTAGCAGTTGACCGGCCTCTGACTGCCTTCCTTGCTGGTGATTAATATCATTGCCTAATCAACCCCCAAAATATGGAAGAACAGTACATACATATATCCTATAATAATGATAGTATTACAAGTATAATACTGCAATGATGCATGTGTAATTATGCAGCACACATTATTCAAGCTAGGGACAATGCAAGTGGGTGGGCTTAGCTAATAGTTAAAGCACGGTTCACAGTGCTATACCAGGATTTAATAGCACGAGGGGTATGGTTGAGAGGGCTGATATATACTAGGTATAATAATATTATTATACACATGTACGTGTACAGTATGTATACTATTGATTCTTGGCTGCTTTTAAGCTCTATTGCAGGGAATTGGCAAAAGTTCCAGTGATGCACAACACAGTATATACACACAAGCACATTTACAGTATTCAAGACGTACATGCACTGTATGTGTACCTAAGTAAATGAGCTTTGTCAGCAGCTGCCACTTTTCTTCCTTCTCATGTTTCAAATCTTCCTGAAGCTTTAATATCTACAGCACAATACAAAATAAATTACACTATAGATCTATAATTATACACAATAGTACATGTACATATTACACCATATGTATAGTGTAGATATGGTATCAAGAGTATAGTGTCCATAGTTAAGGGTTACTAATGGTGTCTGTGCATGTGGTATACTTTTGATGAAGGGTGATAACTTCAGAAGGTTCTACTGCCCGACGGTCTATGTGTCGCAGCCATTTTAATCCGCTTCTTTATCTCCCTTAGACTGGTTTTGTAATTAGCACTTTCATTTTGCAAGACACTGTTTCTGTATCAAACAACCAATGATAATGTGTACATGTACATGTATTTTAATATAATTAATTACTTTTCCTGAAGTAATTCTATCTTAATATCCTTTTGTTCAACTAGTGATAAGTTTCTTAATAATTTTCTACTTCTTTGTTAAGAGAAAAAAACAATGTGAGTCAAAACACATGCACTATTACTAATTATTATTAATTAATGATTACCTGACTCACTGAACTATTAGCCTCTAATTTATGTATCTATAGTATTGTGTATAATATCATACAGTAATATAGTATACATGTACTGTATGTGTTGTGTACTGTCAGTATAGACCTGTTTGTACATGCATAATTGCTGACCCTTCTAATATCACACTTGAGGTTTTCCACTATTAGAGCATTAGATTTCTCCTTCTCAATCAACTCATCCTCTATAGCAGCAGTGCACTCCTGCTCAGCCTTCAGGGACACCTTCACTTCTTTAAGTTCCTCCAGTAAATCACTCTTAGAGGCAACCAGTGAGTCCAGCTTCATTTCTAACCCCTGCGCTTTGAATTCAAAGCTATACATTGTCCTAAAAGAAAGCAAGATAGCAATTAATACACTCTACACACATGTATACAGTACATGACATGTACTGTATATTACATGTACCGATACATGTATATGCATAAATGTACACAGTACCATACAGTATATACATGTACATGTGCAGTGGAACCTCCAATAATGAAAACTCCCTTTAATGAAAACCTCTATAATGAAAAGCTTTTGATGTCCCTTTGCAGTAAAACGATGTTTAAGCAATCTCTCTTTCAAGAAAACCTCTGAAAAATGAAGTAATTTAATTGGTCCCAAAAGTTTTATTATTCAGAGGTTCCACTGTACATGTACAGTACATACTGGCTACTACAAGGCATGTATATCATCTGTATTATTGTACACTGTTACAGTATCCTTACTGTACTGTACCTTCTCTTCTACTTCACTTATCCTCAGCCTCCTCTACAGCAGTTAATAGCTTCATTTTGTCATTCATAGCACTTGCGAGGTTGCAATCCAACAAACCTTCCCAGTCAGACAACTATAGAACACAGTAAAATACGTAATATATGTGTACTATATACAAAGTACATGTATATACTGTAATAATACAGCACATGTACATCTGTTTTAGATCCTTTAGCATATCTTCGAGAGAACTCTAACTCTGCCTTCAGAGTTTAAACCAGTTCCACTAATACAATCAGCTTGAACCTGGTCTGCTCCTTCTTAAAGACAACCTGTCCCTTCATGCTCTCTATCCCTTTATCCTTCTGCTGTTTGATAGTTTTAATCTCAATATCTCTTTCCGTCAATAGTCCTCCAGTATCTGCTGCTTCTCACAAACAACTTCACCAAAACCACTTTATCCAGCACTTTCCCTCAAGTGGTCGCACATTATAAATTATACTATATAAGGTACTGTAGGTATAGTAATAGTAATTTATACTGCATACAGTGTATACATGTACATGTGTACTAAATTCCACTAGAGTTAAAAAAAGCTGTACAAAATTTGCATGCATTGTACATGTACATGTACATATAGGCAACATATACAGTGGAACCTTCGAATAATAAAAAATTTGTGAGAGGTTGCTTAAACATTGTTTCACTGGCAAAGGGAAATCAAAATCTTTTCATTACACAGAGGTTTTCATTAAAGGGAGTTTTCATTATCAGAGGTTCCACTGAGCAGATTAATTTACATATGTACTGTACATGCAGTTCAAGTGTGTAATGATTTACATAATTATACTGAATAATACAGTACATGTACATGTACTAAAAGCAAAAAACTATAATTTAGGGTAAAGTGTACTACTGTACTGTATACATGTACATTGTGTGGTAATGCAAACCTCAAAAACACAGTGGGCCTCAACTGGTTTTGAAGAGGTTATTGTAAAGGAGAAATGGCTAACAGCCGGAAAAAAGAGTAAAATAATAAAAAAGTAGTAAGGAAAGGATTGTATAGTACTTAGATCTATAATCTGAACTACACTTCCTTCAAAGAAATATCTACATGTAAAATGTTAACATGTAAACAACAAAAGAAGAGTGGAATGAATATATGAAATATTGAAATACAGCACACGTACAACATGTTTTTACCAATTATTGATTCCTCATCATCCCCTTCACTCTCGGACTCTTCAGTGGCATATTTCTCTGTAATTATACTGTACATGTATAAAAAAAATCGTTTTTATAAATTCATACATGCAAATATTATACAATGTAAATAGTATATACATGTACATGCATGTACTAATACTGTAATCTGTGCCTTTCGTAGCTTCAATAACAGGCGATTTTTCCTCAGCAGTTACTACTGATTCTTTCGATTCCTCATGTGCAGGCTTGTCTGGCACTGTACTGATCCTTTTAGTCGACCCAGCAACTAAAATAGAAAATACTATATACTCATACCTACAATATATACAAGTACATACATTGCACATGTGACCTGTACAATATCTATCAATAGAGTTTAGTTACAATATAGGATTATTAATTTTACTGAAACAATGCTATATAAATTAACCTATACATGTGCATGCATGTGTATGTGGACTATATTATTAGCTCCTAGTGACAAAAGAGGATGAAATTATTATTTTTTTTACGCATGTCCATGCACAAACATACAAGATCCACTGTAACTATATGTACTGTACATGTACAATGCTGTTCATGTTATACTGTATTAATAGTCAGTGCCTTACCTAGTGGTGTAGTAGGAGGGGGTAGAGTTGGAATTTCCATGTAATCCTTTTCTTCATCTTTTAGGGACCCCGTTTCACCTCCGCCAGATCATATAGTAACTTGATATACTGGCCATTTTGAACATCTCATTGAAGTTCACGGTGGGTTTATTCTTAACTGGAACCTTCATCCTTATCATTAGGAGGGACACTAATAATAGTACAAGACAGTAGATAATATAATAAACATAAATGTACTGTACATGTACTTACATTGAATCATTCAGATCTTCCTCATTACTATAACCCACTGGGTTATTGTGTTATGTTTTAACATTATATGCTTTTGTTGCATATAGTGGTCAGAGGAGGAACATTCACTAGCTGGCCACCGTCTTGTCTTCTTTGCCCAGCCTGATAACAATTATTCAGTTTTTTTGACCATTTAGCAAGATGTTACTAATTCTTAACTGCATGATGCTCCTTTTCATCAGTATAATATAGTTATGGATTAATTTTGAAGAATACATCGGTGATATAATTGTGAGTATTATTCAGTATAAACAAAAGTACATTAATCTTTGTAAGTATACAGTAAATATAATAATATTATATGAAATGCATAACTATATGATTAAGTTTAGGATAAGCATAAACAACGTTATGATTTAAACATTGCTTGACGGAGTTTCTCAGCTATTTCACTATTGTTATTTTCTAGAGCCAATTCTAATGCTGTTTGCTCATCTACATCAGCTCGTTCTGCTCGAATGATCCGAAGGGACTCAACAATAGCCGTCCATCCGGCCGCATCATCTTGAATGTTTGAGGCTGCTTGAGTGTTTGGATCTGCTTTTGCTTGAAGGAGGAGTTTAACAACAGCTGTATGACCATTTCTATATGCTGTTTTCAGTGCCGTCCATCCATTGTTGCTCACTAAATGTACTAAATCATAATTTACTGCTATAATCGTTTTCACGATCTTCTCGTTACCAGTCCAACATGCAAAATTCAGTACAGAGTCATTAAGAAATGTGCAGGTTTCGATATCAGCTCCATGATCTAACAGCATTTGGAATATTTTGCTGTTTACAGTGCTACACATTAAGGCAGTGAATCCATGTCTAGTCTGAATGTTAGGGTCAGCATCGTGATCAAGAAATAGTTGAACTAGCTGGCTATTGTTGTTACAGCAAGCAATCATTAAAGGGGTGGAGTCAGGTTCGGGTAAGAATTGATAATTATTGTTGTTGTCAGGTTTTCCAAATCGAGCAAATTCAACAGGTGATTGCAGTATTTGTAGTAAAAGGTCGGATATCTCGTCATTTCCAATTGCTTTGGCTCGCTCCATTCCTTCATTGAAGGTATAGCCATTACTGTAATCATTACTGATCACCACTGTGTCATCAACCCGTATACTAAT
>JAYJLX010051943.1:0-11252 GCA_036873525.1 Chalinula nematifera | reverse complement strand
AAAGTTGTTTTTTGTTTTTTAAGATTCATTTTTAAGTTATTTAAAAAGTACTTTGCATTTCAAAGTATTTAATTAAAAAAAATATTATTTTTTGATCAATTTTTCTAAAGCTTCAATATGTTTTTCAAAAGCAACCCTTCCATTCTTAGTGACAGAATATCGAGTATTTGGTTTTCTTTCAATAAATTGTTTCTCTATACGTATATATTCTTCTTTTTCTAATGCTTTAACATGGCTGGCTAAATTTCCATCTGTAACGCCTAACATTTCTTTAAGCATTTTAAAATCGGCATACTCATTAACCATCAGAATCGACATGATACCTAGTCGTATCCGATGGTCAAAAGCCTTATTTATATTATCTATAATATTCTTCACGTATTAATTTTAGTTCTGATAGAGCTTTAACAGACTTAACGTTCATATTTATAAAACATCAAAGCTCCGTAAATAATATGTAAAAAACCAAAACCCGCTACCCAAAACCAAAACCCATATCCGGGAAGCATTGCGCAAACCAATCCTAAAATAATTTCAGTAACCCCCAGATACCTAATATAACCAATAGTATATTTAGAAGCATTTACCAGTGCCAGGCCATAAAAAATAAGCATTAAAGATCCGGTAAGGCCATAATGATTACAACTCAATTTTATAAGAATATAAATTGCGCCTGTAATAAGTGGAATAAGAAAATTAATAAGAAGTCTTTTAGAAGAAGTATCCCAAAAACTCTCACCATTCTTCTTTGCTTTTCGGGTAGTAATAATAATTGCTGTAACAATACTAAAAAAAGCAACAAAAAATAAGTCAATTAAAATATAATTAAAAATTGTACTACCTAAAATAAGTTGCTCTCTATCATTATTTAAAACGAGATAATATGCAGCAGCAGCCCCAATTAAAGCATAAATACCTGCTAATACGCCAGATAAACCACTTAATGATATAAATCGCGAAGAGCGATTCATAATGTTTTTAATCTCTGTAATGTCTTTTAGGTAATCTTTTGAATCCATATAAAAGTACTTTGAAATACAAAGTTATATTTTATCTTTGTACTATGCAACTGTTTTTAAAGAATTAATAAAAATTCAAACTCGTTAGCAGCATATGTTTACTGGATGAATATCCCGATATACTCAATTTACTTTTACAAAGGTTGCTTATCAGGTTATATTGCAGGTCAAATGGAAACCTATTATTAGTTTCTGTTGAGATGAATTTATTTCTAATCTTTTTTTAAAAATTATAGTCAGGAAAGAGCATAAGCAAATAAATAGATAAAGAATAATCTTTATTAAAGAAGAGTAAAAAGCTAGATGGAACGATTTTTGAGAATATTTTGAAGTATTATTATTAAAGGTATCTTAAATAAACACTAATAAAATAAGAAAAATCTTATAATGAACAGTTAAATGCATAGTAATTGAGTATTAAATGATTTTTATTTGTTAGAGATAGGTAAGAATACAGTTTGTTTTTTAACTGTTAAAGAGTGATCAAAATAAAATTTAAAATGGCTAATTCTATATTTCGATTATTTTCTATTGTCTTAAAAGTAATTTGTTTTGCCTTTTTGTTATTCGCATCTCCATCAATTTCTCAAAAACATAATTTAAACTCAGAAAATGCTAAAAAATGGGAGCATCATTCTTTTGAAGAACTAGTAATATTTTTTGAAGATACTACCAGGTTAAAAGATCAGATGACGATTAGTAAAATATCGAACCGAATGTTGAAAATAGCTGCCGATGAGAAAAATTATGATTACTATATAAAAACCTATCAATTATTGGCCGAAGAATGTAAGCGATCCGGAAACTATCATAACGGAATTGACAATATTAATAAATCTATTCGCTTTTTTGCCAGGAAGACACCCAACTCGCTTAAAGCATCTGTTTACTTAACTAAGGCTTCTTTATTATTAAAAATAGACGCTTATGGAGAAGCGATGAAAAGCAACCTGAAAGCATTGAAGTTAGCTAAAAAAGAAAAAAATAAACAGCTTCAAATTACTGCAAATCATAATATTGCATCGATTCATTATCAAATGAATAATATAAAAGGCGCGTTAAATATTTTTCATAGAAATGCTACCCTTCTTGAAACCGATAAATTAATTAAATCAAATAAAGAAGACCAACTTCTTTTTATTCGTACTCTTATAGCCATTTCTGAAGCATATACAGATTTAGAAGAATACGATAAGGCGTACTCATATTGTAATGATGTGATTAAGTTTAGTGAAATATTCGGACATTATAATTATAAAGCATACGGGTATTTAGGCTTAAGTGATATATATTCCCTGACGTGCAGAGATCAAAAAGCATTGTTGAGTTTACAAGAAGCAAAAAAATACGATGAATATAATTCGGACAATAATTTTCATTCGTTAGTTCATTTATACAGGGCAAGAACATTTTTTTATCAGAAAAATTATTTAAAATCTATAGCCGAACTGGATGAAATAGGAGATTATTTGAGTGATCCGGCATTCAACTCTTTAAACGCTCATGAAATTAATGTACTTTATGCCAAATCTTATCAGAAATTATATGATTTAGAACGAGCTTCGTTTTATTCAAATAAAGCTTTTGAGCTTTTTCAGAATAGTAAAAAAAGACTGAGCACAGTAAATACCAGTTTAATCCAGTATGATACCGAAGATTTGCAGGAAGAAATAGAAACATGGTCTTTATCTGCGAAAAAGCACAAAAAGAAATTTCAAATATCTATAATTACTGCTGTTTTATTACTGTTTTCTCTTTTAGTTTTTTATAGAAAACAGCAAAAGAAAAATAGACTGAAGTATGAAGATGCGATGATTAATTTGAATAAAGAAGTTAATATTGCCGTGCCGGATAACAATTATGAATCGAATAAGAATGAAACTCAAAGCATTGAAAACAGAAAGGTAAGAGAACTTTTAAAGAAATTAAAAGTTTTCGAATCAGAAGAATGGTTTTTAGATAATAATTCTTCTTTAAATGAAGTCGCTAAAAAGTTAAGGACAAATACAAGTTACCTGTCTAAAGTGATCAATCAATATAAGAAGCAATCGTTTACCAAATACCTTACAGAACTTCGTTTAAACTACGCAATGACTCGTCTTAAAAGTGATACTAAATTCAGGTCGTATACTATTAAATCTATAGCTCAGGAAGTTGGGTTTAACAGCTCAGAACCTTTTGCTAAAGCTTTTAAAAAGAAAACAGGTATTTATCCTTCCTATTTCATAAGAGAATTGGAGCGAAATTAAAATGCTAAAAAAATCATAAAATTCTATATTTTTATGCAGAATAACTCAAAAAGCAATAGATGAGATTTGATAAAAATAAAATAGCCTTTTCTAGAATATGTTTCTTTTTTTATTTTTTTTCTCTACTGTTTATCAATTCCATTTCTGCACAAAAAAGAGATTCTTTAGAAAGTATTTTATCTGAAAAATCGATTATTTCCTTAAAGAAAGAAGCCGAAAGTGTAGCTAAAGACAGCCTCTCTCTAAGAACATTTTACCAAAAAATGATAGCAGAAAAAGCATTAAAAGAAAAAAACTACGAAGAAGTTCTTCTAAGTTATCTAAAACTAATCGCTCTGGAAAGAATCAAAGGAAACTACGAAGAAGGAGAATCGTATGCAGAACTTGCAACTTCTTTTTTTAATCAATCTGATAATGATTCATTAAAAATGAAAATTTGGCGTACAAAAGGAGCTGTTTTATTTGAACAGGCAAAATATGAAAAAGCTTTATTAAGTTTTGTAAACGCCAAAGAAATAGCTCAAAAGATTAATGATGATTATTACAGCTTAATAGTTGATATGAATATTGGGTTAGTGAAGTTACAAATAAATGAAAGCGGATTAGAGGAAGGCCTAAATACATTTCTTAAAATATTATCGGTTTTAGACAAAATAGGAGAACCAAATTTTTCAGCAGAGAATAAAGATTTTTATATTAAAACATTGGTAGCTGTAAGCAAAGTATATTTAGAATTGAAGAATTATGATGCTGCTATGCATTATCATAGACTTGGTTTAGAAAAAAGTATCGAATTTAAGAATACTAAGATTGAAATTTTGCTTTTAGGAGGAATAGGGAGGATATATGGAGAAAAAGGAGAATACGAAAAAGCTATAGAAACGTTAGATAAAGCTTTAGAAAGATTGGAGGAATTGGAGAAATATAAAGAAGTTTTTTCTTTTATCTACTTACTCAAAGGGACTAATTTTTTTAAAATGAAGATGTATGAAAAAGCTATAGATAATTTATTACAATCTGAAGAAAATATTAATGAAACAGGTATTGATAACTTAGATCTCCAGGAACGATATCCCTTATTAGCTAGATCATATCAGGCGTTGGGAGATTATGAAAAATCATATGAATATTTTTCAAAGTATGAGGATTTAGATAAGGTTAATGATCAAAAAAGATTAAACCTTATAAATCATGTTTCTGAAAAATATGATTTAGAAGGATTAAAAAAAGAATTAGCAGTTTTAGAATCAGAAAAAATAAAAAAAGAATATAATTATAAATGGGTAATAGGAGTATTAACTTTATTGCTGCTAACTACACTAATGATCGTTATGATTTTCAGGAAGAATCAACGCATTTATAAACAACAATTTGAAGCATTATTAGCAAAGTCAAATAAAAAAGAAGTAGCTTTTAAAACAGATTTGGTTTCAGATGAAAAAGCAAAAGAGATTTTAGATAAACTCATAAAATTTGAAGAACAAAAAAACTATCTGAATCAGAATTGTACATTGAATGAGGTTGCTAAAAAATTGAAAACGAATACTTCTTATTTATCAATGGTAATTAATAAGTATAAAGGAAAATCATTTTCTGTGTATCTAAGCGAATTACGTATAAATAATGCAGTTGACAGATTAACACAAGATAAAAAGTTTCGTTCATATTCTATTAAATCTATAGCAGAAGAAACTGGATTTAATAGAGCAGAATCATTTTCTAAAGCATTTAAAAATAATACAGGAATCTACCCTTCTTATTTCATAAAAGAGATTGAAAAACAGGATGTTAAACCCATTTAATACATATCGAAATATATAAATTTCGTGTTATTCTCCTTTTTCTTCACATATTCTAATGGTTATATTTATCAGAATCGAAATAACCTTAAAAAATAGTTATTAGTATGAAGAAAAAAAGAAAACTCAGTTTAAAAAAAGTAAAGATTGCCAGGATTAATAATTCGAATAAAATCATTGGCATGGGCATTGGTAGTTTGGATGATATTACTAACCCTGATGGAAATTGTAAATCCCCTAGCGATACAAGTCCGGCAGGTACAGGACGTCCTGAATCAAGAGTAATTTGTGTTGAAGGAACTTCTGGTAACGAATGTGCTTGATTCAATTTATTCTATCAATTAGAAATGGCATAATTTGAAGTTTGTATTTATCAAAATAAAAAATAATAATATGAAAAAAAGAAGAAAATTAAGCTTAAAAAAAGTAATGATCGCAAAGATTGATCATTTAGATAATATAAAAGGAGGAAAAGATGCTGATACAAAAACTGAAGGAGGAAACCGTTTATCTCCTAGTGATTCAATTCCTTCAGATACGGGAAATGCCGAATCAGTAGTAATTATTTGTGCTCAAGGGACTACAGGTAATGTATGTTATTAATCAATAATAATTACCAAATAGAAATTATTAATAGTAGTTTCTATTTGGTAAATACCTGTTTTTAGTTTTTGAATATCATCTAAAAAATTAAATTCTATAATGAGAAATAATACGTAATGCGTAGAATTTTCTCTTTAATTCTTATAATTGTTAAAATACATCGATTTGAGCGGTAAGCTATTCTTTTTTTATTAGATTGCAGGAATAGCCCTTCAAATAATGATTATAATCTTAAAACCTAATAAGATTAAGATGATTTATCAATTAAAGAATAATATCCATACACTCATTACCATTCTTTTTTTGATGTTTACTGTTGGGATAAACTTTTCTTTTTCTCAGGAAACAGTTACTTCTTATTTAACAAAAGCTCAGGAATTATATGAAATTCATGATTTTGAAGGAGCTATAACCAATAATTTAGCTGCACTAAAAATTGCAAAAGAAAATGAGGATGAGTTTTCAGAATTATTGGCACATCATCAGGTGGCTTTAATTAAGAACCGGACCAATGATATTGAAGGGGCTCTTAAAATACACTTACAGAACTTAAAAATCCTCGAGAAGAAAAAACTAAAAACCTTTAATGAAAAAGAACAACAGTTTTATACCGATATCTTCATTGGGATAGTAAATGAGCATACTGATTTAAAAAACTATCAGGAAGCAGAAAAATTTGCAAACAAAGCGATTGAACTGAGTAAACAATTTAATTATGCAAAAGGAGAGTTATTTAGTTTAATCAGTTTGGCAAATGTTTATTCATTAACCGGGAGATATACAGATGCTTTGCTTTATCTTGAAGAAGCAGAACAATTAGAAGAATATAAAAATCAGGAACAAGCTAATGCATTTTTTGCCTTATATAGAGCAAGAGTCTTCTATAATCAGCAGAATTATCAGCAATCGATATTTGAATTAGAGAAAATCGAAACGCCAATTTCAAAAAGAATGTATAGTTCGCTAAACAGGCAGGAGATTTATAATTTGTTTGCCGGATCTTACCAGGGACTAGGAAATCAGGAAAAGGCTACATTTTATTTTGAAGAAGAATTGAAAGTTTTTGATGAGAATGATCAGCTCAGAATGAAGCTTGATCCTAAAATAATGAAAGCATACGATACATTGCTTTTACAGGAAAATATAGATAAATTAACCAATGTTTCTAAAAAGCAACAAAGTAAATTATACCTTGTTTTGATTAGCCTGGGGGTATTGCTGATTTCATTTTTTATCTTTTACAAAGTTTCACAAAGTAAAAACAAGAAGAAGTTTAAAGTTCTTATGGAGCAATTAAATGAGAAAAAGGAAATTAAGAAATCCAATGCATCTGAACCCTCTAAAAAGAAGAAAGAAACTAAAATTGAAGATGATAAAGTAAGAGAATTATTATTCAAACTTGAGATTTTTGAGAAAGGGGAGAAATACCTTGACCGAAACTCAACTTTAGCTGAAGTCGCTAAAAAGTTAAATACGAATACCAGTTATTTGTCAAAAATAGTAAATCATCACAAAGGATTAACCTTTACAAAGTATCTCACTGAACTACGTATAAATTATGCCCTGAACCGACTTAAAAATGATTCTAAATTCAGATCATATACAATAAAATCTATAGCCCAGGAAGTTGGTTTTAACAGTGGCGAACCATTTGCCAAAGCTTTTAAAGCAAAAACCGGAATCTATCCTTCTTATTTTATAAAAGAGTTAGAGAAAGAACTGGTGTAATCCTTTATAAATCAAAAAGAGCTTTTCATTTTACTAAAGACTTTCATATGAAATGTCATTCCTGCGAAATCGAAGATTGGCTTCGCCGAATTCAAATTTGGCAAGCAAATTTTCCATTTCACGAATACCATATATAAAATATGAATTGATGAGTAAAGCAGGAATCCAAAATATCGAAAACTCAATATAATCAATAACAATTTGTTAAAGAAAAGCAGAAAATAAGCCAATTTTCTTCTAAAAAGATATTCCATTACATTATTTGAGATTAATATCCTAATTTGCGTAAAAGCTTTTTGACTACATGAACGGGAAATTAATGAATAACATTCTACTCTTCATTTCTTTATTGATGATCCACTTATCTGCATTCTCACAAAGTGATGTAGAAAGAGAAAGAGCATTAAAAGAAGAATGGAAAAATATGAAAGTGATTGATTTGTTTTATGTTTTTGGAGAAAAATTTCATGAAATAGACACGCTAGCAACCAGAATAGCTGTTGAAGTAATGTTGGAAAAGGCTCAGAAAGGAGTAAACAAGGAAGATTATTTAACAGCATATAGAGCAGTTGGTTTACTTTGTGAAAGAAATGGAGAATATCAAAAGGGAATAGATTATATGAATAAAGCGATCCCTTACCTTAAAGAAAGCCCGGAATATTATAATAAAACGGCTATTTATTCTATAATGGGTAAACTTTATAATGGCTTAGGTAATTATGAAGAGAAAATTAAAAGTTTAGTAAAAGCTTTAGAGATCGCTAAAGATGAAAAAAATATAGCATTTCAAATTAGTTTAATGAATGATATAGCATGGGTTAAAAGTATTATTTACGATACTAAAGAGGCTTTAGAAATGCATTATGAATGTTTAGAAATCTTAGAAAAAAACCCACATGAAAAATATATAGAAGGTAGATATGATGAACACTTAATAGATATTTATTTAAATATTGCAAGGGCATATACCAATTTAAAAGATTTTAATAATGGAATTTTATACAGTAATAGAGTTTTGGAATTATGCAAAAAACATAATAATAAAGTTGATTTGGCTTATGGATTACAAGAATTAGGGAATATATATTCTTTAAAGGGAGAATATAAAAAAGCTTTAGTTTTTTTAGACAATGCAATAAAGGAAAATAATGATGGAGGGTATTTAAATGTATTTAATCATTTAGCTAAAGCCAGGTGTTTTTTTCATTTAGAATATTATGAAGAAGCATTAAATGAACTTCGAACTATTGAAAAACTTAAAGAACAATATGATTTTGATTTTTTTATATTACAGGAAGTTTATGCAATCTCAGCAAGAACTTATTTGAAATTAAGAGATTCTGAAAAAGCAATGTTATATTTTAGACAAGGACAAGAGGTATTTAGAAATAATGATGAACGTAAAAGTAAGTTGAGTAAAGACATTACAGAAAGATATAACCTGGCTTCTTTTGAAGAAAAAGTGAATACTTTAGAAAATAGAACAAGTCAACAAGAAATTGTCTTCTATTTAAGTTTAGGAGTTTTGACATTAGGGATTACCTCTTTTTTAACCTATCAGTTCAAACTAAGACAGCGTAATAAAAAAAGATTTGAAACTCTAATGATGCAGCTAGAACAGAGGTCAAATGAAATCACTAATAAAAATAAACATATATTAGAATTAGAAGTTTCAGAAGAAAAAATAGACAAAGAAAAGATTGAGGAATTATTAAGTAAGTTAGAAAAGTTTGAAAATAAGTATGGATATATAGATCAAAAAGTGACATTACATTCTATGGCCAAACAATTTAATACCAATACTACTTATTTATCAAAAGTTATTAATCAATATAAAAGAAAAAGCTTTGTAAAATATATTACAGATCTTCGGTTAGATTATGCAATTGATCAGATAAGACATAATGAAAAATTCAAATTATATACGATTGATACTGTAGCCAAAGAAGTAGGTTTTAAAAGTACAATCCCGTTTACTAAAGCTTTTAAAGAAAAAACAGGGATAAATCCGTCATATTTTATAAAAAACCTAAAAAGTAAGTATAATTAAATATAAATTGTAGTCTTAATTTATAAATTAATGTAAGAATTATCTTATAATTTAATTTCAAAACTGTAATTTTGGAATAAATTATAATTCTAATTCTTATGAAGAAAAATGACAAAAAACTAAAATTTAAGAAAATGACGATTGTAACTATGAAAAAAAGTAATAGTATTAAAGGAGGAGTAGAAAATGAAACTAATTTTTGTGTATTTTCAAATGCTCCCACATGTTTTCCATGTTAATTTCAAATTGAATATGATATACAAATACAATTGTTAAAAAAGAGCCGGTTCGTAGAAAGTGAACCGGCTTTTTCAATTGATAAAATAGTTAAAACCCATAACTATTTTAATAAGCATTTTTCTTACATTTATTTTTTTAAACTTTTTATGCATATGACTCTTCAACTTGTAAGAAAATCGGTTTTTGCTTCTATTCTATTTTTCCTTTTCTCTTTTAATTCTATTAATTGCTTTTCACAAGAAAACCAGAAAACGTATGAAGAATTAAAAGAAGAATGGGAAAGCAGTTCTTATGATGAATTGGTTGCTTTTTTTAGGGAGATATATGGAGATACAATTCAGATGCGAGTCGCTGCGAATTTAATTTTAGTTAAAGCTGAAAAAGAAAATAACCCTAAATATTACGTAACAGCATATGATTATTTAAGCCACATTAACACTATAACTGAAAAATACGATAGTGCTATAAAGAATATTGATATAGCATTGAATTTTTTAAAAAAAAGCAAGAATTATAAAAACCAGAATAGAATTTATCTTCAGAAAGGGTATTTACATCAGATCTTAGGAGAATATGAAGAAGCAATTAATAATTATGTAAAAGGTTTAGAGTTGACCAAAACAGAAGGAGAAGAAGTAATTAGAATTACCTTTAATAACAATATAGCATTGGTGAAAAGTTTAATATTTGATGTTCATGGTGCTTTAGATATGCATTTTAAGAATTTAAAAATAATTAAAGATTTAAAAAAAAATAAACAAAGCGTTGAATATGCTGAATTATCAGAAGTTAATGCTTTAATTGGAATTGCAAAAGCTTATTCTGATATAGAAAACTATGAAAAAGGTGTTTTTTATTGTCGTAAAGTGTTGGAAGTTAGTAGGTTTTATAAAAATGAGACAGGAGTTTTTTTGGGGTTAATGGGATTAGGTAATATATTTTCATTAACAGAAGAATATGAGAAAGCACTATATTACTTAAATCAAGCTGAAAAAATTGAAAATCCAAATAATAAAGATTACTTATATTCATTTATCCACTTATATAAGGCAAGAACTTATTATTATTTAATGAATTATAAAAAAGTTATTAATGAACTGCAAAAAGTTGAAAAATTAAAAAACAAAAATGATTTTAGATATCTTCAATATCAAGAAATATATGCTCTTTACGCTAAAACATACCAAAAACTAAATAATACAAAAAAAGTAACAGAGTATTATAATGAAGCATTAAGAATTTCTAAGAATAATGATCAAATAAAAAAGGGATTAAGCAATAGAATTATTGAGAGATATGATTTAAATTCATTACAAGAAGAGATATTATCTTTAAAAAGAAAATTAAACATTTTTAAATGGATATTTTTTAACATCCTTCAAAGGCTTTTAACAAAAAAAATGTATAGAAGAGATTATATAGAATATATTAAATTTTGTAGTTATACAGGTGCACAGCATGCTGCTCAAGTTGAAGAACGACAAACCAAAATCAAGTTGGAAACTGCAATCAATCCAAGAGATATAAGAAAATATGGACAAAAACTGGGTGATTTAAAAGAAGA
>JAYJLX010051932.1:0-11252 GCA_036873525.1 Chalinula nematifera | reverse complement strand
CAAGTCCAGTGCCCTAGAATGCTTAGCCTAGAGTTAGGCGTGGGAAGGCTTGCTAAAGGGATTAATTTGTTTGACTACGATGCGGATCTGATTGGTGATGCTACTTAAGCTGAGTACCACTAAAGTTTTGTGATAATCGGTGACGGCACAGTACGTGTAAGTTGCTTAAACACATTCACAAACATATCAGTAAGATCTGGAAACAGTGTACTGGTGTTCCAAACCCTATAAGTGCCTGTTCTCTCGAACAAAATTCAGTGTAAACTCCAACTCGGTGATATATGGGCTGTACCAAATATTTTATTAATTCTCTAATGATATTAACTCTCTAATGATATTAACACTCTCATGTAGACATACTTATGCATAGGTACTGTTTCGTATTTAAGTCTGTGCGCGCATGTGTGTGTGTGTGTGTGTGTGTGTGTTTTGAAATTAGGGTCAACTGAGTAACCATAGGAAGGATCTTGTCCATTCTCAAGCAAATAGGAGGCCTGCACAACCACTATCAAAGCCTCAGCCAAGCCAAATAATATAATAGTAAGAGTGATAATAAACAAAATAAATATTTATATAAATTAAGAATAGGGGAGAGACATAGCCCAACTACTTATATACTGTATCACTTTAAATTGAGAGGGGATGCCCCGCCCTTGAGAGGCAGGAATGGGGTTTAAGAATTCTTCATGGTACCAACTCTCACCACTACATCCCTTCTTGTGTTTTACAAAATGCCTCACTCAAAAAACGTTTCCTAAATGGGGTTTAATACTACATATAGGGTTACAAAGCAATACAGTACATTTAAGGCTTATCACACTATAGTAATTAGCGTTAACAGTTATGTTCTTCCAATATAAGATTATAAAAATAACTACACAAGTCCACACATGTGAGGGTGAGGATAATAGTAAAAGCAAAAAATGAAAGGCACAGTTAAGATTATAAAAATAACTACACACGTCCACTTGGAGGTGGGGATAATAATAAAAACAAAAAAATAAAAAATAAAAAAACATAGGTATTACATAACTTGTTAAATTATACAGAACCAAAGAACACCTGTTTACATGTACTACATACACATCTAGTTAACATGCTAAGTCAGCAAACATGTGTTAATTGTATTCATGTTTTGTTTTATTTTTTGACTTACAGGTGATCAGCAGTAGTATTTCTTTAGCGCTGTTCTATGTATAAAATGATGGAAGACGGTGGAGTGAAAAGACTATATTGTTACTAACAGAACTGTGATTATACTGGTTTAAGATTTTGAAGCAGCAAAAATAATTGAACACGCGTACACTTTCCCTTCTTTACTACCACGAAACTTATCCAATAATCTCACGTGCGCGAGTGGGCGTGGTCATATTTTTAAATTGAAAAATTGAAATTGTTTCTCTGTGAATTAGCGCTTGTTGTTTAGCATTCTTTAAGTCCAGTGCCCTAGAAATTGGGCACTAGAAGTAGCACTAGTCTGGCATAGAGCCTGGTGTGGGGAGGCTTACTGAAGGGATTAAATTGTTTGTCTATGATGTGGGTCTAATTGGTGATGCTATTTGTGAGTATAATCAGAAAATCTCATTATGATCGATGACGGCACAGTATGTGTAAGTTGCTGGAACACGTACACATTCGCAAATATATAAAGTGTTAACACTAAGATCTGGAAACAGTGTATACTGTTGTTCCAAACGCTATAAGTGCCCGTTCCCTCGAACAAAACTTATTGTAAACTCTAACTCTGTGACATATGAGCTGTGCTAATTATTTAACCAATTCTCTAATGATATTAACACTCTCATGTACTCATACTTATGCATAGGCATTTAAGCTTTTGTGTACGCGCGTGCGCGTGTGTATGTGTGTGTGTGTGTGTGTGTGTTACCACGTATTTTTCGCGGATAAAAAAACCCACAAGGGTGAGGACCAGCCAATGCATATTATGTGGCGGGGTCCCCACCCCTGTGGTGACCCCGCCAAAATATAAAGCACAATGTATATTATTATACTTCTGTATACAGAAGTCAGTTTTTTCGGACAAATACGCATATATTTCAAAGTGAAAGGAAACAATTAAAAAATTAAAAATGGGGTTTATGTTACTAGATTTAATCCTCCTGGTACTAGAGTCTTGAGTGTATGGATCCAGAATCGTTCCAGAGCTGGTAAATCATCAGTACTGCCAGTGTCAATAGCCTGTATTTTCAGATGGTTGAGGTGATGATCAGGGAAATTAAAGTGATATAAATGTTCAGTTTTCGTCGAATTGCAGATTTATGTCGAGTAAGACGATCTCTTAAAGAGGTCGAGGTTCTGCCAACGTATTGTTTTCTACATTTAGCACAGGTTATTAAATAGATTACGTTTTTAGAGGTACAGTTGAAGGGATGACGAATTCGAAACTGTTGTTTAAAACTCTGAAAATGAAATCCACGTTTAAAATGTTGACAAGTTTTACACTGCCTATCTAAGCAAGGACTGGGCTCCATTTGCATAATCACTTGTGGGGTCGGAAAGATGACAAATGGAGTTTCTAATTGCTGATCATATCTGCTATGACATGTCGAGTAAACGTCTATAATGTCCGTTTCAGAGGGGTTAAGCTTAGCAGTAACTACATATTTGTTAAGGGTTGGTTTTGAAGTATAGATGAAGAGTGGTGGTTTAACTAGATGTCGAATATTGTTCAGGTTCAAAACCACGATTTGTTGTAGTAAATTATAATTAGGGGGTAGTAGAGTTTTGAAAATTGGGCGTGCCTGTAGAGGTGTAATTCGGTTGTTGTGATTTGTGAGGTATTTCTGGCGGTTGGAGTACTGCACATGTTTAAAGCATCGTTTAATGAATTTTCTGGGATACCCTCGTTTTTGAAGGCGGGTGGAAAAAAGTGCTAATTGTTTGTTGTAGGCAGCCTCTGTAGAATTAGTTCTAATATACCGGATACACTCACCGATGACTATCCCTTTGAAAGTAGCTTTTGGATGCTCTGAAGAGTAATGTAAATATTGGTATAAATTACGTGCTTTTTGGTACGTATTGAAAATTGGTTTTCCATTTAATAGTGTAATATTGACATCTAGAAAATTTAAAGATGTGTTAGATGATTCTACTGTGAATTTAATGCTTTGATGAAAATTGTTAAGTGTTGTAACAAATTCGGATACACTTTCCTCACTTGGCCATATCAAAAAAATATCATCTATATATCGTAGGAGTAGGTGTGGTTTAGATGAGGAGGAAGTTAAGAATTTTTTTAGAAAAACTGATACATAGATGTTTGCAATCGTCGGTGAATAGGCTGCACCCATAGCGATTCCTGTTTTTTGATGGAATGTGAAGTTGGCAAATTCGAAAGTTATTATAGAGATGTAGAGATAAAAGGTGCATAGTTAGGTTTGAATTAGGAGGTCTTGATGTTTTAGTAGTTCTTGATGTATCGTTTGTAGACATTCATCTTGAGGAATAGACGGAAATAAGTTAATAATATCAAGAGTGACAAGGATACAATCTTCCGGGATGGTCATTGTGGAAAGGGCTGTGATAAGATGGGTGGAATTGCGGAGATAATCTTCGTATTGTTGAGCAATTGGTTAAAGGACATAGTCCAGGAATTTTGCAGTTGTGGACATAAGTCCATCTGTTTGGTTGGTCGTATAGGTGGAATTTGCTTAAACTTTTTATGAATTTTGGGAAGGCCATAAAAGCGCGGTGGGCGGTATTCCTTAGATGACGAAGGGAAAATGTGGTTGTATAAATTTCTATAATGTAGCACATTATTAATTAGATCTTTTTTGAAATTTATCAGGATATTTTGGAGTTGTTTCACCAAATCTGTTAAGGGATAACGAGATACTAATAGGTATGAAGTCGACGAAAGACATTGTGAGATATAGTCTGCAGTGTCTAACAGCACTATGCCAAGATTTTTATCACCAGGTTTAATAGTGATTAAGGAGCTACTCCTTCTAAATTTAAAGATGGATGCGATTTGTTGGTTTACATAGTATGCATGGCAGCTGTTCATCTATGGCAATTTTTGTATCAAATAAACACTTTTCAACTGGTGGAAACGAATCGTTAAATGGAGGATTACGTACCGAAGGAGTCTTAGTTAAGAATTTTAAACCACGATTATATAGGGGATGTGTTATAGATGTATCTGAAAGTGAGGTGTCTGTAGCTGTGCGAGGAAATAAAGTGTTCTTTCTAACCGAATTGGCAAAAGCTTCATAATCCTTGAGTAATTGAATATAATCATTTTGGTTGAATGACGTAATATTAGGGGTAAATGATAAACCTTTGTTAAGTAGTTCAAGATCGGCTATGTATAGAACTTAAGTTATGAATAATTAAGTGATTGGGGGTGGAGGTTCTTGATTTAACTTTAAAAAAGGAAGCATGGTTTGTTGTTTTTTTGTAGCTGGAGTTCCTTTGGCTTTTGAAGTTGCAGGTCTCTTCTTGGCTCGAGTGTAATCCACTTCAAGGCTGTTCTTTGATAGGGGTTCTATTGTTTTGTCGTTTCTTCTTAATACTGGGACCTTCGGGCATTTGATCAGTGGAATTTTGTTCTGACGATAGATCTACGTCATTATCTATTGATTTAGCCTGTGATATAGGAGCAGTGTTAATGCTGGTAAGTTTGCGTTGGAGGTTTGGAGATGGTACATAGCTTGTTAGTTCGATTTTTGATAGAAATTGGTGATACATTTGCAGGGTTGTTTCTGATGTATCTCGAGTAAAAAGAATCATTTCGAACTTGTTAAGAAGACTGGCTAATTTTGTTTTCTTTGATTCTAGTGAAACCTCATTGGATTGTATAACCTTGTGAAGATGAAGAAAAAAGATTTTCTTATATTCGGCTTCAAAGTTTCTATGTAATTGTCCATCATTCGGTTGTGCTATCGATGGAGTATGACGTATCCTGAACTTCTTTGGGATGGTGTGATGACTCTTTATTCTATGATGGTATTGAATCGTTTTTTCCAATGTCTTGATATTAGACTAAGATACGAATCTGCAATATCATTTAGTTGAAGTTGGATAGTTGTCATTTCCTATATGTGTATAACGCATATCATGATTATGAGGTAATGTCATTTAACAATTGGAAGCTGACTGCTTATAGTCTACCTAATCTACTATACGAAATTCTTTCATCATGTATGGTTCAGTCACACAATATAGCCCTCCATTATCAAAAACAAACATTTATTTCTACAGTATGAAGTTCTATATGACCCTGTGTAGTCTCCTATGCTAGCCCAGCCCATCTACAATAGCAACAAAAAAAAAAAAATAAAAAATAAATAAAATAAAATAAATTGGACTTATCTGGTTAAAAGAAATTAATGAATTAAGTAAAAAAACAAGTAAAAAATAAGAAAATAAATAAGAGGCCCAGCACATTGGCGGAAACACAAACCACCAAATGCCGTCATCGAATAACCTCACCCTGTTTACACAAGCTTGCAGGGTTCTTGTCATTGGGTTGACAAAAGAGGATAAGCCATTCCCAGACCACCCAACAATGCCTGGATGAGCATCTTGTGGGGTTATTGGGTAGTCGCAGTTGTATAAACTGCAGTGTGTTTTGAAATTAGGGTAAACTGAGTAAACATAGGAAGGATCTTGTCCATTCTCGAGCAAATAGGAGGCCTGCACAACCACTATCAAAGCCTCAGCCAAGCCAAACAATATAATAGTAAGAGTGATAATAAACAAAATAAATATTTATATAAATTAAGAACAGACTAGGGGAGAGACATAGGCCAACTACTTATATACTGTATCACTTTAAATTGAGAGGGGATGCCCCGCCCTTGAGAGGCAGGAATGGGGTTTAAGAATTCTTCATGGTACCAACTCTCACCACTACATCTCTTCTTGTGTTTAACGAAATGCCTCACTCAAAAAACGTTTCCTAAATACTACATATAGGGTTACAAAGCAATACAATACATTTAAGGCTTATCACACTATAGCAATTAGCGTTAACAGTTATATGTTCTTCCAATATAAGATTATAAAAAAATAACTACACAGGGTGAGGATAATAGTTAAAGCAAAAAATGAAAGGCACACTTACGATTATAAAAATAACTACACAGGTCCACTTGGAGGTGGGGATAATAATAAAAAAAAAATAAAAAAACATAGGTATTACATAACTTGTTAAATTATACAGAACCAAAGAACAGACACCTGTTTACATGTACTACATACACATCTAGTTAACATGCTAAGTCAGCAAGCATTTGTTAATTGTATTCATGTTTTGTTTTATTTTTTGACTTACAGGTGACCAGCAGTAGTATTTCTTTAGCGCTGTTCTATGTATAAAATGATGGAAGACGGCGGAGTGAATAGAAATTTTAAGACTATATTGTTACTAACCGAACTGTGATTATAGATTTTGAAGCAGAAAAAATAATTGAACACGCCTACACTTTCCCTTCTTTACTACCACGAAACTTATCCAATAATCTCACGTGCGCGAGTGGGCGTGGTCATATCTTTAAATTGAAATTGTTTCTTTGTGAATTAGCGCTTGTTGGTTAGCATTCTTTAAGTCCAGTGCCATAGAAATTGGGCACTAGATTGAACTTGGAAGTAGCACTAGTCTGGCCTAGAGCCTGGTGGGGAGGCTTACTGAAGGGATTAAATTGTTTGTCTATCTAATTGGTGATGAGAAAATCTCATTATGATCGATGACGGCACAGTACGTGTAAGTTGCTGGAACACGTACACATTCGCAAATATATAAAGTGTAACACTAAGATCTGGAAACAGTGTATACTGTTGTTCCAAACGCTATAAGTGCCCGTTCCCTCGAACAAAACTTATTGTAAACTCTAACTCGGTGACATATGGGTGTGCTAATTATTTAACCAATTCTCTAATGATATTAACACTCTCATGTACTCATACTTATGCATAGGCACTGTTTTGCATTTAAGCTTTTGTGTACGCGCGTGTTTGTGTGTGTGTGTGTTTTAAGATTGTTGTTGACAAACCATGTCAACAGAACTTGGAACCCAGCCCCGTAGGTGAATGGCTCAAGCTTTGCACGTCATTTACTGTCTACTAACCAGCCCCGACACCAACCCGACAACCAAGCAAAAAGCAACCAGCCGAATCCCTAGTATTATTATTATTATTATTATCATTATTATCATTATTATTATTATTATTATTTTATTTATTTATTTTTTTTTTATTTTTTTTATTTATTTACTAAACAAACTGGAAATGGAGTGAGGGGGATGGTATTACGAATATGAACTCCTATAGTCAAATTGACACTTAGAATCCTCGGATCAAATCATTAGCATGGAGCAACACATTCAATATATTGTAATTAGAGTATTGAAGCTTGGATATAGATCTAATTAGCATTAGGGTATGATTAGGAGGGAAATACAAGTAGAAATTACAGATATACCTACGCAAATTATCAGGAAAAGGATGTCCTGCTCTTGAGAAACAGGAATGGGGTTTAAGAATTCTTTATGGCGCCAACTCTCACCACTACATCCCTCCTTGTATTATGCATGTACGTTAGGGACTAGAATGCGCTACTAAAAAAACGTTTCCTAAATGGGGTTTAGTACTGCACAGGGTTACAAATTGAATATAATTATAAAGAGAACAATACAGTACATTTAGGGTTTATCACACTATAGCAATTAACAAATAACAATCAGAAATTCGTATGTTTTCCCAATATAAGATTATAAAAAGAATTACACGAGTCCACACATGTGGGGATGGGGATAGTAGTAGAAAAACTAAAAATAAAAAGATTAGGTAATACATAATTTGCTAATTGAATAGAGAAAACAATACAGTACATTTAAGGCTTATCACACTATAACAATTAGCAAGATTATAAAAATAACTACATGAGTCCACACACGTAGGGGTGGGGATAGTAGTAAAAACAAAAAATAAAATTAAAAAGCACAGGTAGTACATAAGTTACTATTATAAATTTAGTTATTTTCTAACATGAAATGCCTTTTATTGACAGTAGTGTTAAAAAAGGTTCCTGTTGTAACTGCAGTGGACATAGAAAATGGTAATGTAGTAAAACAATAGCTTGGCCTTTATTGAATAATTTTCTTGATGCATGTAGATGAGAATGGGAACAACAATGCTGGTTACTTTAATGATACAGTGAACGAAGGATGCAAGAATAACAGTGATAGTGAAGATGATGGAAATGTGGAGTGGATCATGGTACGAATGACAGTACGCATGGAGTAGCTGGTAGTGATGATGGTGGTGTGGGTGGAGTTAGTCGAATCAATGGTGGTGACGACAATGTATGTGGAGTTGGTAGCAATGATAGTGTTGGTGATGGTGTTGATGGCAGTGATGGTGATGGTGGCAATCATGGTGTAGGGTGGTGTTGATGGTATAGGTGATAACGGTGCAAATGCATTTGGTGATGAGGACGAAGTAAATGGAGTTGGTAATGAAGGTGCGGGATTTGGTGGCAATGATGATATGGGTGGAGTTAATGGTATAAATATTGTGGGCGGAGTTCATGTAATGATGGTGAGATGAATGAAAGGAGTGATGTTGATGGTGAAAATGGCAGTGGTGTAAGCTTAGAAGAAAGTGACTTGGATAGAAAGGAAATAGAGATGTTTCTTGAGAAAGGGTGTGGATGCAAGAAAAAAGATTAACAAAAGAAACAGTAGAGAAAATGAGAGCGAAATGTGCTGAACTACCAGCTGGGTCTTTTTGTCATGGGCCAGATCATGTGCACCACACATGTAGATGACGAGATTCGTTTAAACAGTCGTCACAAACCGGAACATCGCAAACGACCTGGCATGTCCTTTCTACACAAAGGGAGTAAGGTAAATTGTAGTAAGATTAGTACAAAATAAAGTAATAATCACTTTGAACTCCAAAGGTATGTAGGACTGCGTTTCTATTCCTGCATGGCATTGGAATATATCGTCTCCATGCACTAAGACACAACCTCTTGTCTGATGGGATTACTGTTCGGTTACTATCAATTGTAAGTTACATACACTTATTACCTCTAATATCTTTGTGTAGAATTCATGGTAACACCAACCGGCACTCCCTTTTAACTGCTGAAATCCAGAAGGTTGTGGATTTCCTATACAACTACTCTGAGGGTCAGGCTATTCTCCTTCCAGGGCGAGTACCTGGATATAAGGATATCCAAGTTAAGCTCCTACCATCGAGCACTATGAAAAAGCAGGTGTGGAACACCTATATGGAGGCAATGGGTACAACGAGTAGGACAGTGGCTAATTCTACCTTTCGATTTTGAGGTGCTCCATTGCTGCTCCGTACACCTGTATTAGTAATGAAGTATTGTAAAGCGATAATGTATGTTGATGGTAATTATTTCTCCTTTTTTATTCTCCCTTTCAGTCCTGTTAGCTACTCTGAGGATCAGTTTACTATTCTCTTGACACTCAGCACAGAGATCAGACAGTGGCATCAAACGAGGAATATATTTCCTCTGCGACAACAGAGAGGGAGTACTACAAGTGAGTATTGACACTCCAAGTGTAATACTTCATTACTTACTGGTTTTTTAGGATGGTATGTCAGGCTGCCAAGTCGGCGCTGGAAACAGTTCAGCCACCCCTCCTGCCATTTGTTATGCACTACAGTTTTGATTATGCACATCAGGTACTTCATCCCTTCCTGTTTTTGTCTTGAATCTCCTCATGTCTTGTTTCTTTAGGTGCATATCCCTTCGAGTCCCCAACAGGTTGCACCACTGTACTTTTTGACTCCCTGTAAATGTGGAATTTTCGGTGTGTGCTGTGAGGCCGTTCCCCGCCAGGTGAATTACCTAATAGATGAAGCAGGTAAGAGAGGAAACACAGTTGTCAGTATGGTTCATTATACCTGGGAAATCATGCACTTCAATGTACCAACATCCATCTCCACGCTGACAACTGTGTTGGCCAAAACAAGAACAATACAGTGATTCAGGTAAATACTTTCACAGCAAAACAGTAACAATTAAATTATCATTGTATTTTATTCTCCTTTAAAATGGTACCATTGCTGGTGTGTAATGGTGGGATCGAATAGCAGCATCACCCTCTCTTTCCTACCCGACGAAGTTCTCAGGTGTTTCGGCCTACTGAAGCAGAGGTTCCGGTACTCGGATGTAACCTGTTTGGATGACATGGTCACTGTAGTGAATGAAAGTGCTGTTTGCAACACTGCTCAGTTGGTCGGGACACAATCTGGTGAGGTGCTAGTGCCCACCTACAACTGGTCTGATCACTTTCAGCCTCATTTGAAGATCCGTGGAATCACTGGCCACAGGTTTTTGCGAACCCAACCAGGACGGTTGGATGTCCAGCACTTCAGTGACTACAAAACCACCACTATAGATCTTCGAAAGGTGAAGAAGAATCAGCCTCCAACTGTGGATCAGTTGCCAGAGGTGATACCCTCCAGTAGGCTTGTCTACTGAACGGCAGCTGTACCTTTTTGAGAAGATAAGGGACTACTGTTCCCCTGAGTGTGATCTAGTCTGCCCGAGACCACTGTCACTGGAGCCTGAACCGCCTTCTCCACCTGCCCGAGACCTTAGCACACCTGCTCCACCTGTTGCGAAGAAACGACTCTGCTCCAAGTGCCACCAACCAGGCCACAATGCAAGATCCTGCAAACAATAGGCTAGTTAGTATACCATTAATCATTACAGTTTGTTGTACCTTATAGGTCTCCAACTCTCTCTCTTCTTTGACTCTTGACTTCTCTCTCTTAATCAGCTCTTTTAAGAGCTACCCAATTCCTGAAGTTCAATTCATTGCTTCAACCTGTGGGTACCGGGTAGCTTATCTGTCTCTACAAGGGAAAAAGCAATTAATAAAGAAATTAATTCAGTACTGAGTTAGTCTGTTTCCTTTTTTTTTAGTGGAGAGCAAATTTACTTACTGTAACATGTCTTACTAATTTCGTTATAAGCTGTGGCTAGAGTTTTGGAAGGAAGCCTATAGTTTCATAGTGTTTATCCTGTGCAACAACCCCAATTTTTATTTTATTCTAAAGCAATTCTGCCAGGACTCTAGACATTATCTAGTACCTTTTTATTACTGATTAGCAAACTACAACTACTCTTTCGCTAACCTGTTATCCGGCGTATTCCATCAAAAAGAGCAGAAATTATGAAGAAACCATCCGAAGTTCTACCGTATACACTACAAGAGATGCCGTATAACTAAAATTTCATTCGT
>JAYJLX010051921.1:0-11254 GCA_036873525.1 Chalinula nematifera | reverse complement strand
CATTTGCGTTTTGATCATTTAATTGATTCAGTAAATTAATCCAGGCAAAATTTCATCATGGGCATCACAAATAGATACGAAGGAAAAAGAACTCTTGAAACTGGCTGGGGAGATCAATGGAATGAAGGAAAGGAAAGGTTGTCACTTACATATACAAATTGAGTAGTTGACTGAGTTTATGTTCAAATACGTCTACTTGATTATCTAGATAAAGAGGTTATGAAGAAGGAGAGTGAATTATTCAATTTGCATGACAAGCTTGAAAAAAATAAAGGTATAGAGTTAACTTTAACTGCATACGTATATTATAGTACATGAGTATATATCAATAGCAAAACAGTGTATTTATGTAATATGATTATGTTTATACAGTCAAATTTAGATTCATCACAGATTGACTTTGTCTTTGTTGATAATTTTATATTCATAGCTGTACTCCTATAGAACAATTTTACTTTTTAATAAAAGTAGCTTTGAAATAACAATTTATATGAACTGGGTGAAAAATAAGCAATTTTAATGGTGTTTTTAATCATTCCGCAGGGAGCGTCAATCTCATAATTATTGTGTTCTAATTAGCATGATGACAAACTTGATATCATCATATCATGGATATGCGATAAATTTAGATAAATAATTGTAAATAATTAGGTCAATATGTTAAACACAACGTAATGTAAAGAAATATATTTAGTTGCACAGACAGCACTGCCTTTTTATAGGGCATGTTTTCATGGAAAGAGGTTGGAAACGGCTTGTTAACTATTAATAGTGTTTATTACTAACCTGCAAAGTGCAAAAGCATATACATGTACTTTTAGCAAAAGGATCTTTAAGAGCATATTAGGTAATAGCATGGGCACCTCATGGAATCAAATAAGAATAGTATAAAAAATTTGACTAAAAAAGCAAGGATTAATTTTCACTGTACTTAGAATTTTTCAGCATGTTTTGCCGTACAAAGTTGTAATGTGTGGGTATTGTGAAATAAATGATATTTATAGATTTTTTTAACAAGCACGCATGCTGAATGTCCACTGTATACTGATAAAATTGTGTTGTCTGTTGAACCTTGCCCACGTATTGAATCAAATCTCCAAATATAAATGTAATATACCGTATATCTGGAAAAATTTTGCTATGACTTTAATTTTGTGAGAGACAACGGTCAAATCCACAAAATTTAAGTCACGCAAAATTTTCAGCAACAAAATTTTTGCCACGCATGATTTTCCAGATATACGATATGTAATACTAGCTATTATGTGTTATGTATATTTTTTCATCAAAATAATTATAGAAGCACTGGAATTATGGAAAAGATTGTGCCTTCAGAGTAATAAAGACCAAGAGAAAATGGAAATAATGAAACTAGCTGTTGCCAAAGGTTTTGAAACAGATTTCATTATGCTAACTATTGTATTTTATTGTATTTGCATATTTTAGAGATGAGAAATAGACCATTCAGAATTATTAATCTGTCTTGTGGACTGTACCAATTGGCTGTCAATATTAATGGAGATATAGTAGCTACTGAACAGGATTCCCATAGCGTAACCATTCTTCGTAATGATGGGCAAAAATTAAGATCAATAGGTGTTAGAGGAACCGAGGAGGGGTCATTTGAATTTCCGTTTGGGATTGCTGTTTCGAATGATGGTCATATTTTAGTCTCTGATTACCATAGAATACAAAAGCTAACGTACAATGGAGAATTCATTAGTTCGGTTGGTAAAATTGAAAGTGGGAGTGGGGAATTGGAGTTCACCAATCCTTGCGGTATTGCAGTCCACCGTACTACAGGACAAATATTTATTGCTGATCAATACAACAATCGTATTCAAGTATTAAACGCTGACCTCTCCTTGTCAGGCATCATCACTGTAAAGGATAATAAGCAGTTCAGTTGTCCTCGTGACATAGCATTAGATAATGAGGGACACGTGTATGTCGCTGAATGGTATAACCATTGTATTACAAAGGTCACAACTACAGGACAATACGTTGCAAGATTTGGCTCCAGAGGATCTGCTCCTGGACAGTTGTACACACCATCTTCCATTGCTATTTATAATCACATGGTATACATTAGTGAATGGGACAATCATCGCTTGTCAGTGTTTGACACTCAAGGTAGATTTCTTTATTGTGTTGGCAGAAAGGGGAATGGAGAAGGAGAGTTTAGTCGACCTTGGGGTGTCGCTGTAGATTCTAGTGGAAATGTGTATATAAGTGATCGTGGTAACAAAAGAATAGTTATCTATTAACTTTGTTTTCGCATAGAAACAATAACAGGCAATTCATGCATGGATGTCTATATACTGTATAAGTGGAATATTTCAATTGGGGAAAGTTTCGCTTTTTTCATGTGAAATTAGCAGCTGATCTGCAAAACTATCACCTCATGAATACGAAATTAAGCATAAAATGGCACCATTATCACGGTTTGTATGTATGTTTTCCCTTGTGAAAACACAAAATTGCCTTGATTTGCCGAAGTTTATCCAACACTCAAATGATTCCACTTATACGGTATAATTTATTATTGATTTCAGTTTTTTTGTCTTCATCACTATTATATATTTACACTCACTTGTGTGTACTTAACGGGATAGACATGCATTCATGTAGTTTAAAGCACAAAACCGTCATGCCTCAGTAGACCAGACCCTAATTCATGTAAGGGTGCATGCATGAATATATGACTTTTCATCGATTAATGTTCATTATAATATTTTGCACTAGCTTGCGTATCTAATTATCCATGATTTATCGTCATTCGCCTAGATGGAAGGGAACACAAACAAAATATATCACTCCTACAGTTAGCTCGTGGGCTTATAAGAGCTTTTGGAACTGTTGAAACTGGCCATAATTGCTTAGTAATAGCTTTCCACTGTGTTTTCTGTTTGAGTAGTAGGTTGGCGTTCATTTCCACTGTTTGCCATGTCAACCAATAGGACTGATACCGAAATAATTTATACCTGATTGTGAGCCTCACTGGTAATGTTGGTTTTTTTACTTGAACCACACACCAGTGTTTAACTAGATACCTAATTAAATCCAGAGCTCATACATTTAGGGGTGAGGCTATTATGCTGGAATAATTTTGGGAATAATAGGCACAAGATTGCTTGAGAATAATTCGAGAATCATACAAGGGATCAATGGGGTGAATGAGAATGATAGGAAATAAGTGCATTACAGCTGGCCTCCATATAGTCTAAAAGGTCCCAACGTGGCTGGCATACATCAGTCACGAGTAAGTTTTTGACATTAACACACCTTGACAAGTAATATTTTTGATCGGATACGATGCATAACATTATTGTACTATCGAAAATGTCACCTTTACTGATGTTAATGTAACTTTCAACGGTCATATTGCAATTTAAATTGAGAATTTGTTGAGAATAATAGGTTGAGCATACAGGAATAATGGGTGGAAAAACTGAGCAATTCTGAATAGAATAATAGGCAAAAATAAAAGAATAATAGCCTCACCCCTACATACATTACACTGTCCTAGATCATTTATTTAGAATAGGTGTGGCTGTGCTTTGCATCGATTATTCATAACAGGATATCACTTTCATGTCATGTGACTGATCAACTCTAGTGATCAACACCATGTACCAGAAGAGCAAGCTCAACAAAATTTGTGGCACAATAATAAAGCCCGTTAACCACGGTGACCCTTATTTACTGTTATGGCTGATGAAACATACGAATTCGACCTCGTTTCAAATACATCTAGTTGTGGCTACAGTTTGAAACATGATTACTGGGACGAAAAGTATATGTTACGTTCAGCCCTTTACAATTTGAGTGTGCCGTGCTACTTGGGAAGTGAGTTGATTTACTATACAAAATACACGTAAAATCACGATTAGAATCTAAATTACTTGATACATTAATACTTTTATTTTTGATATTATTTGTACTGCTCATGCCATAGTGTTTGAAATAATATATTATTTTACATAACACGAAAAGAAAGCTAAATAAATAGTCTTTCGTGAAATTAAAAGGGTTAATAACAAGGGCCATAGTGTTTGTGTATTGCTTGATCACAATGTTATAAAATGAGGCTATTCCTCAGGCAGTTCATAATCTCATGACAGAACATAGAGGATCAACAGTAAACCTGGCATTAGACTGGGAGGGCACTTAAAAAGAAATTGCCCCTTTCCCCTCTTCATCTTCCTGTCCAATTTAAAGAAATAGGCATGTATATAGGGCTCGTGCACTGGGCATGGCGACTCAGTAAATGTCCTCCCACGCTTCGTTAGCCGTCTGCCATCTTTGGGGGCAATTTTACATTGTAGAAGTAGGAAATCCAGATAAAAACTTGAAGTTTGCAGAGATCTGCTTGCTTTGCTCACTTTTAAATCATCAAAGAGCTAGAGAATTACACAACAGTGAGTTATCATGGCAATATTAAGTCTTGCTATAGCTGAACAAGTGGTATTATTGCTGCAGTTAGTCGATCACTATATCTGATCCATGTAAACTTGCCATTTTAGCCCCCAAAGATAGTGGGTGGTTAATGAAGTGTGGGAGGTGTAATTATATGATTTAATGAGCTGCCACGCCTAGTGCATGAGCCATACATTTTGATTTCAGTAATTTCACTTGGAGGTCCAAGTCAAGCTTTGTGGGCAGCAGGTCACTAATGATCTTGCCAACAATAGTTTGGTAAGTGCGCTTAATTGGTGGGTGTGGCTACAATTTTTGTCACTTGTGAGTTGATGTTTTTTTAATCCTGGCTTTGTCCCTGGTATTATGTAGTAATGGAATGATAGGGAAATTGAGTCACCTACTAAGCACCATAAGCTTTTCGTTTTTGCCTAAAGATTGTTTTAATTTTGATATTAGAGGCTGATAAAAACTTACTCTGTATAGATCAAACATTGTCATAATGGGATAGCCCAATATACAATATGATGCTCGAGGAATGTGTAATTGATACTGGAATAGAATTGGTACATACATTGTGGTTCATTACGTGTGATATCAGTGAAATTTATACAGGTCTATAATTATTGTGTTACTTTTGTTTATGCTGCAGATCACACAACTGAAGATGGTATCTATACAATTGAAGCTCCAAGTACTTTTTTTATCCAAATTTTGCGACTGTCTGTAGCAATTTGCTTCGTTATTTTGATTCTTGCCTTATACAATAGGTTAGTTAGTACCCTCATACTGATTAGGCTTGGTATGGAGTGACACGCATAATGCCCATGTCCTGTATTTGAATATATGTAACATATATCAGGGTAGTTTAAAAAAAACAAATTTTGATAATTTACAAACAAAATATACTAGAAAATATATACACATTCATATTCAATCGCTATTGTTTGTGAGAAGAATTTACTGGCCTGATGTTGTTTGAAAGAAGTTGTTCTGGGAATGGTTTTGCTGGAGTTAGAAAAAGCTTTTCTTGGCTTATATACATGTAGCTTGAGATTGACATGTTGTACATTGTAAGTTTAATGAAATAAAATTATTATACACTTACTAGGTTTAAAAGCAAAAACAAATGATTTTACAATAATTGCTTTTCATCTTCTGAAGTTATTGTACATCAAAATTTCTCTGATATGGGCATCGCCCTAACTATTCGATCCATGAGATCTCCATTATTCTGTGTTATGATACATATAATGTACATTAGTATATACCATACTAATGGATTGTTTTCAACTGTTATTGTTGAGTGCCTGTGTTTTATTAAGTCCTGACTTATTTGTAGTGTGGGGGCTTGTTCAGGACTTCTGGGTCTTTGAGTTCTTTTATATTAAATTTCAATATGTACTACACATGTAGTTCCCTATTTTTCAGGTTTATTAAGCACATATTTACTGATATGTTCTTGAAATCATAAATTTTTGTTGGTAGTGAAACTGGTACCCTCTAACCATAATATTGTTATAAACTTTCAAGTCTTTTTTGTTTTTTCTATGTTACAGTATTGAAGTTCTTGGAAAGATAGTGTTCAGTATAGCATCGTGCTCCATTCAGTGGATAGTGTTTCTGTGTCTGATTGCTTTGAAGTAAGTAAAATAATTACAGTTAATGTCATTTTACTAGTTTCAATTTCTGATAAACGAAAATACAATCCAGTTTTGCTCTGTTACATGTACGTTTTACAAAGAAGCTGAGTTTATTGTACAAAAGCTAATGCTATAAAAGCAACTGATGTGCAAGTGCATGATGTTTGACATAAAAATTAACTATAATCAAAGAAAATCTTTTTTTAATGCGTATATATACACAAAACATGTATTGTTATTAAAACATGTATACTGCTGTTAAACATGTGTTGAGTCATGATATATAATAGTTGTCTGTGTATTATCAATGAGAAGAGTACACCTAATGGTGTTTGTTGTAGTTATAATGTCATCACTACAGCTAACTTCTGCACATAGCCTGGTGAACATTATTATAGCTAACAAGTTGATGAAGCTATCCAAGACTGAATTATACACTTAGTTATTCAAGGCAGCTTCTCAAAATTAAGCTTGATAAATGTATCTGAATTTTTTTCGTTTATGCACTAGTTTTTATTCAGACTTTTTCTGAAAGGTTTAATACATGTATGAACTACCGTAAATGTTGAAATTTTCACAGTGTATTAATTTTCGCTATATTCGCTATTGAACCAAAATCGTGAAATTTTTATTCATGAAATATGTTTTATTATAACTATACATGTTTGATAATTAATAATCTTTAGTTACATGCATGTAGTTCATAATTTCATGTGGTTAATAATTCGCTATTGAACATTTTCGCAAAATTTAACCCCACAAATATTTTCTGTACTACTCAAACATCATTTTTAGTGAAATAAAAGCCACTTGAAAATTTCAACATTTACGGTATAGGTGGGATAGTTGATAATTTCAGGTTCACTATCTGCTGGTATATAGCACTGTAATATCTTTCCTTCAGTTGTGAATGTTGTCTGATGTAATGTGTACAATGCATAATTTTGAGAAGTCCATTCTATATTTCTTTGGTAATATAGGAGTATTATTTTGTTGGTACTTCTACCGATACTACATGGTAGCGGTGATCATAAATCATACACATTAGATGCAGTTGGATTCATTTCAACCAATCTTCTACAGTTAATCACAGTAAGTCATGCCCAGTGCAGTATTAGTACCGTTTTTGTTTGATTGAACACCTTCCCCTCAAATAAACGCCCAGTTGAAATGATTTCGTTTTCCGCCAATGATAAGATGTTATGATGGCAAAGTGGTCTACACCTATATGTACATGTAGGCCTCATACATTCAATGTTGCGGGTTCAATCCCTGAAAGGTTCGTTTTTTTTTTTTTGTTCTTTTATATTTTTTTATATATAAAAGTGGGTAATTTTTCTTCCAAAATCTTTTTCAGAAATAACTGCCTGGGCGTTTAATCAACCAAATATGGTACTTTACTTAGCAGTGTTATTTATGGTCACTAAACTATAGTAATTGAATGACTAAATTGTATATGTACATTGTAGGTTAGAAGTTATTGATTTTCTAGCTAAATACCTCCAAAAACTTGGACCTCTAATTTAGAGGAAAAAAATCTTTTAAAGGCACAATCTGTTTTTACTTTGTGAAAAGAGAGACCACTTAACTCAACAGCCAGATACGTACTGTAGGCCGGGATTTAATTATGCGTTTAAAACAAATGCGAATTGGCAAAAACGGGGAAACGTGTTTTTAATTAATTGTGAATAGCATACGGTCTTGCACATGCGCCTGGTAAAAAATTGCACATTGTGTTTTAATAAATGCAAGTTGGAAAAAAACTTCGCAATTTGCTATTATAAAAGTCTTGCAATCAAAATCCAGCCTACGATATACTCTTGCATTCTGTTGCTTTTTTGTACTTCTTGTGAAAACCTCCTAATTTAACAGAAAACTTTTCCAAACTTCAATTATTCATTAATTAAATTATTGTCCTAAATTGGGTATACTGAATTTTTGGAGCATTAGGTTTAGACCTTCCTCAATAGCACGTTTTATACTTCATTTTATACTTCATTTGCATGAGTTATTTGATCCAGTTTAAAAATGATTTGATTGCAGTATTTGAATTTATAAAGGAACTGATAAGGATTAATCAAGAACCCTTATATAAAATAATATTCGATAGGAAAATTTCATATATTGAAAAGTTCATTTGAAAATTACTACATGTAACTATACTTGTTAATTTTTGTATGCATGACAGATGAATAACTGATTTACATGTAATTTCATACCAAAGCATTTTGCATGAAGTTTAAATAAAGTAAAAATAATTATCTCAGAACCATACGAAATTAGTATTTAGTTTATGTTACCACATATTCCCTTTGGACATTCAAACTTCACTAACAAAATATTCTTAACACTTGAACAACAAAGTAAAAAAGAAAAAAAAAAGCTCAGGAAAATTTGTTACGGTAGCAGGGAACAAATGGTCAAGAACAAAGAAATTATAAAATACCTTTTTTGTATCATAAACTTTCTTTTTTTTTTCTTTTGTAGGTTTTTGTACTATATATCTGCCTAGAACATGAGCATCGTTTTAGATCACCTGGTATAATTTTAAATACTTTTATATAACTAAATTTAAATTGTCTTCACATCATTTTAGAGTATGCAGCTGTAGCATCACCAATATCCTCCAGTATTCCTACTGAGATCAAGAAAAAACTTGTGAGTTGTCATTGGATGGGTGTTACTACAGTACGTTCACGTTGAGTTGAGGATTTGCTCATTAGTATTCATAGGCAATTATTATGCAATAATTTACCATTCATAATGTATTAAGTATGGAAGTGCGTGGGCAGTGAATATCCATAATTAATGAATTTTAGATGAATATCTAATGAGCAAATCCTCAACTCAGCGTGAACAGACTTTAGTCTTCAACTGTAACATATAGAATGACTGGGTTGCGAATACTTGAATTTTTTTTGTGAACTCAATAGATTTTTTTTCTTTAGATTATTAATCTAAAATATACTTGTTTATGCATTTTTGTATTTAATTTATAGTTCATACTGTGATATGTAGTTTATATCTTTAGTAGCTGCTAATTTTGTAATTGGCCCCTCAAGTGTACACTAACTCTCCTGCAATATTAATGTATTGTTTATTTCATCTTGTAGTGTTTTAATTGGCCAAGGGCATTCGCTGGTTTCTTTGCGTTGGTATCTCTACTTATCCTAATCTCACTTGCTTCATATAGTAAAAAAATCCTTCCAGGAGAAAATGACTCTGAACTGTGAGTGAAATGATACATCAGCCGTACATGTAGTCTTGCATAGTCAGACCCACTCACTGCTGTGTGGTGAGGGTCTGTATAGCAGTGGTTCAAGTACCATTATGTGGTCAGTGTACTTGAGTAAGTGGCTAATGTAAAAGCCACACCCCAAATTTTTGGGGCCTTTAAGATTTATGAATATAACATTGTTATCGTATGCTATAGCACTTTAACCACCGCTATATGGTTATGTCCATAGACCCTTACCACTTGAAGCAAGTGGGAGGGTCCGGCTTGTGAAACTACATTAGCCTAGCTGAGGCAACAGTATAATACTAGTGCATGAAAATTATTGTAATTATTCCTTTCTTAATATCATAGTCTGTTTCGTTTCCCCAACAGATACAATTGCACTCATAAAGAAATTGCTGCGTTTACCCCAATGGTTTGGGTATGGATTCTTTCTTTGTTTAAAGTACGAATGTGTGTGTTTTCCATGGGGTTTTGCTTGCTGTGCTCTAGAAATGAAAACCTTAGATTGACCATTGCAGCTAAGGTACAGTTTCAAAGCTACGTTTATATTAATATATCTAAGTGTATATATAGTAGTTACTTATAATCAAGCATAATCACCTTTAAATATACTTTAATTATATTGTTTTAGATATACCTATCATTGGGATTATTGTTCTCAATATTTGAAGATATACCAAACTCCATTGTCACTGTGATCGCTTTTAAAACATACAAAGGAAGTAGTGAGTTATTATAATTACAGTATACAACATGCAGTAAATTATTATAATTATCAAGTTTTTTGTTTTCAAGCATTATATAAATGAATTTAAAGGTGTGGTTTGCCCACACACAGGTAGTCATTTTATTGGAAAAACTTGAAGCATTGTTTCTGATGTCAAGACTGTGGCTATACATAAGCTAGAAAAAACATCATACCTGTTTTTGTACAGCTCAAAAATACAGAATAATGGCTGCTGCTACAATTAATTTGAAGTACTACTGCAATAATCCTGGGATATTTAGTTATTGCACTGGGCCTCCTTTCATGAAACATCAGGGCAAAAAAAAAAAGATTTAATTTTTTGGACTACATGCTTAATAATGAGTAAACAGTTGTGTTTTAATTGTTTTCAGATCATGTTTGTTTTGGAGAGGTGTTCACAATTTATGATGTTATGCAAGTTCTTGGAATATTTTCGTTGATATTTTTGGTTTTGTTTGTCAGAAGCCAGTACTTGAGAGTGGAGCAGGTATACAATATGTCATCACTGTTTGCCTATGTATTAGAGTATTCCCAGGAATGCATTCATTGTACATTACATGCATGCCTGTGTTCAATTACAAATTATCAATTTCATGTAATCAGGCCTGGGGTTATAATAGTTGTAATTAGGATTATATTATCATAGTATGATTATAATGCTGTAATTAAACAGAAATTTTAGTGATTATGATTACAATTCAATGACAATCGTGATTATTTTTATTAAAGTAATCGTAGTTAATCAAATAATCCATTGTCTAATGTGGTACCTATTACTGTAATTAGGGAATTTTCACCTGTACAAATTGTCATTTAAAAAAACTTCATGTTGTATAATTTTCATACAATGAGGTCTGTTTGTTCAGGCTCTGTATTATGTAAACAATTTTCATTGTTTTATTCTCGTGGGTCTTTCCTTGTATGAAATATATCCCCAATTACAGTATGTTAAATAATTACAATTGTAATTGACCCCAGACCTGATTACAATTACATGGCTTCTAATTACACCTAGTCGCATTTCTAATTGTTTTAAATCGAGCAAATATGGTTTATACATACAGTAGTGGCCAAAAAAAAGTTAACGTTTCGTTTTTAAAAACGACCGTTTTTACAACGAAGATTGAGATTGAACGGTGGTCCCCCCTTTTATTATAGTGTATTCAGCTGTCATAATTCTCTGTTGCAACTTTTATTCTTCAA
>JAYJLX010051910.1:0-11270 GCA_036873525.1 Chalinula nematifera | reverse complement strand
GAACTACAACCTCGTGATAAGTCGCGTCGAGTGTATCGCTGTCGTGTAATGGGCAGTAGGGGGTGTGGCAAGACATCATTTTGTAGATCACTAGTGGTTAAGAACAAGGTTAGTTAATTAATAGTTAATTGCAGGGGCAAGGGGAACTGAGGTATAGTTATAAAGGGAACTGTTACAACTGTATCCTTATCAATTTCAAAGCACTCATTAAATAAGCATGACTGTGATAGTTAATTAATTAATAGTTAATTAATAGGGACGGAATCATTAATGAGTTTGTGTTATTGTATTTTATAGGAGTCATTACTAGATAAAGATGATAGCGATACAATATGTATCAAGTCACTACCTGTGGGGAATACTAGTGTCTACTTGATAGTAAGTCATTATTAATTACTTTACATCATTCTAATTGCCAAATGTAAACTGCCATGTCATTTTCTCTGTCTTTTATAGCTCCATGAGTGTGAGTATGATCCACAAGATCAGCATTATAACACTGCTAACAAGTCAGTAAGAGACCTAGTGAGGAGCTTTGATGTTACCTGCCTGTTATATGATCAATCAGAGAGGACCTCATTCCAAAGTGCAGCACAGTTATTCGTAAGGCCCACATAATCTACATGTACATGTACCATCATCAATCAATTATAGTATTATTCAATGGTTAGAATACGATTGAGACTACAGTCACTGAACTCATTCCATGTGTGTTTGTAGCCACTAAAGCTGACCTAACTACTGTTGAGCAGGCAAGACATACACACATATTACTAAAATACATGTAGTGATATACATGTTTGTAAATAAGGGAATCTTTATGTCTGACAAATGTGTTTTATTTGGCTTTGTTTAAGTGAGTCAATTGATTCACTTACTGTTATACGGTCCATTTCAGTAATCTGAAGTGGAATCCCTCATAAAGGACACTCCTCAATAAAGGACACCTCTCTACATAGGATGCTATTTGTTTCACCAAAATAGCATTTTCTTGTATAATTTACCTCTGTAGAGAGGATACCTCTCTATAAAGTACAACTTTCCCTGTCTCGAAAGTGTCCTTTGTATAGGGGTTCTACTGTAGTTCAATAACTACCTGTACATGTATATATACTAGTGTTGTTTTAGTTTAGCTTTGTTCTAGTTTAATTAGCTTTAGTTAGTTTTCCGCTCTGGAAAGTAAGTTTTAGTTAGTTTTCAACTTTGAAAAATGATTTCAGTTAGTTATAGTTAATTTTCTAAAGCAATTTTAGTTAGTTATAGTTAATTTGCAACCAAAAGACGTACAGTAATTTTAGTTAGTTGTAGTTAGCTTTAAAAATCAAAATACCTTTTAGTTTGTTGACTTCATACTAAACCACAGTTTGTGTACCAAATGTCCAAACCATTTTCGAGGCCTCTCCACTGTATAGAAATACAAAATTTGTGATATTTGTGATGTTTTTAATAGTTAATGCAACAATAAAACATCACTTTTTACACGATTTTCAATCTTTCCATTGAAATTACTGATAAACATTTGAATCGACCTTCTGCATGATATCAATTGGCCATTGCAGTTGTACATTTTTGTAGGCAAATTGAAAAATTAAAAAAATGAAATTTAAAAATTGAAAATTGCATTGATGTCCTAGAGCTTCGCCTCAACGTCCCAGGGCCTCGCGTCGACGTCCCAGGGCCTCGCGTCGACGTCCCAGGGCCTCGCGTTGACGTCCCAGGGCCTTGCGTCGACGTCCCAGGGCCTCGCGTCAATGTCCCAGGACCTCGCGTCGACGTCCCAGAGCCTCGCGTCGACATCCCAGAGCCTCTGACGTCTCAGACACTTGGTACACATACCGCAACATGTGATAGTACATATAATGAATATAGGATATAGGATATGAAATGTACAATAATTTATTAGCAGGTTGCACTTTAGTATACATCAGTTTTACGCTTCCTTTCAATGTTACTTTTTAGAACATTAATTTAGTTAGTTATAGTTAGTTTAGCATTCTTTTTCATTCTTTTAGTTAGTTATATATAGTTAGTTTAACATGCTTAAAAATGATTTAGTTAGTTAACTAAAATTAATTTTGATCCAATTAAAAGTGCTTTTAGTTTTAGTTATAGTTAACTAAAACAACAGTTTTTGCATCCGGATATCCTACTCTGCAAGTGAACAGTTAAGCTGGATTTAGAATATCTTTTTTGCGTCCGGTTACGACAGGAAGTCAATACAAACAAATACGTTGACGCAAAGATAGCATCAATTGCTATCTTAGCGTCAATGTATTCGTTTGCATTGACTTCCTGTCATAACCGGATGCAAAAAAGATATTCTAAATCCAGCTTTAACTGGCAAGTACTTGCAACCACACCCACCCAAACTTTGCTTCAATATATACATGTGTCAAGAACGGTTTTTATAATACGAATATTTGTTACAACTCTAATATATAATTATTGTTTTGTTATTTAGCAGCTGTTCATTGTTATTCTTTATAGGTTGGTGAGCAGAGACCTGATGATTTCTGTGTTGATTCTGGTGTTCCCTCACCCCTTCCTGTCTCCTGTCACCAACCAGACACCATAGCAACAGCCATAATGAAGCTAACAACAGTAGCCATGGACCCGTTAGTAATAGTTATTAATGGCATTTATTGCGGGGCAATTGTAGACACTACAGTAAAGGAGTAATCTGTTAGAAGATACAGTGAACTCTAACTATTCCAGCCACCTCTAATAATCCATGTATTAGAATAGGAAATTTAAGTTGGTATTCTGCAAGTGCGAGTTTGTACACCTTGCAGTACTAAAGAATAGCAATGGGCCAAATAAACATTGTGTAATATTAAAAAAAAGTTTGTGGAATTAGAAATTTGTTTCATCCCCCTATGTACTTTACTATGTATGATTTCAGAGTAGCATTTGTATAGTGCCAGGCTGGGTGGCTTGGTTCATTGTGTTTTAAAAACATCAATTTTTTTTTTCATTCTATGTCATGTGTGTTTTGTTCTATATGCTACTGTAGTTCTAAGAATTCTTCATCCACTCTCCGTGTTCCTCAATGGATGCTCATGGCTGGGTTTGGGCTGGTACTGACGGCTGGTTTAGGCTCGTTAATTGTTTTCTTATTAAAATTCGGCAGAGTAAAGTCCCATACATAGTATAGTATATTATATCATTCATTAAATTAATTATAGTAAATTATAACATTATTGATTCTGATTTTCCTACTTCCTCATATTGTTTTATTGATTTATTATAATTATTTATGTCGTGCTAGAATCTTTTTTTTTCTAATTATATTTTGTAATTATAAACAGAAATTAATACCCAAATGGGAACTTTTAGCTTTAAGGTGAGTTGTTTGGTCATGCACACCTTACAATATGTGAGGGCTGTAAGATGGGTGTGCCAGCTCTGCTCTGGTGAGCCACTGTATGCAAAATAAAAAATGAAGACAATACATGTATAAAAGTTTTCAAAAAAAAAAATTAACAATGATTAATTTTATTATAGCTATGAATAAAATTATCTATATGCATAACAAATCAAGGTTAGTACATGATTAGTCTATTATTGCCTGTATCAGCTACCCATACTGATCCATCAACTGGCGATATTGATACATCACAAGGACCCTTGAAGCCATCCACTGAATGAATGAATTTGCCTCTGGAATCAAATACAGAGAGTCTAGCATTATTATCCTGATAGTCAATAACCAAGCAATAGCCTGACGAATCAATAGCTATACCAGATGGATTCCGAGAATACCTGTCATCACCATAATAACGAACAAACTGTCCACTGGAAGTGAAAACTGCCACTAAAAAGGAAGCAAACCCAGTAACATGGACATCACCTGATAGTGGGTCAAACCCAATACCCTCAGGCCGGATGTGAACATCACTTGATACTGTACCATTGATAACATGAGATTCACTCCAGTCAGGATTGAATACTCGAACACGATAATTGTGTTTATCAGCAACATATATTTTACCATCAGGACTGATCTTGACATCATAAAAACCACTGAACTGTCCACCTCCCTGAACAAACGAACCGATCAACTCTCCTCCTGTTGTTAGCCTGAAAATCCTGTTGCCTACCCGGTCAGCCACATAAACAACCTCACCATTAATATCAATACCACGAGGTGATTGGATCGGAAGCCTACCTCTTCCCCAATCAGGGCCAATGGTGGTTTTCTTATTACCACTCGCATCATACACGTGTATACGGTTGTCACTAGAACTAGTGACAAACATGTCACCATTATTAGCGAAGGCAATACACCTTGGTTCAATAATATCAGTGATTGTTTGTACTGGTTTGTCGAGTTTAGTGTAATCACGTTGTGGTACTATATCAAAGCTAAATGGGCTACCCTGAATATACCCACCATTGACAGTAATGGAGAGCTGATGTTGGCCTAATTGCTGCGGAATAACACTGACTGTATACGTGCCATCATTATTGTCTGTTACTGGACATTCTCCCTCATTACAGGTCAGTATGGCTCTGACCTCTGATCCTCCAGTAGCTAATTCCTTTCCACTACTGTTGTCTCTTGTAATGACCTTCACCTTCATCTCAGCCTTAATGCCCACCCTCCGCCATCGACAAGGTAACACAGCTGTACTTCTATCTCGAAGGATTGACAGATGAGACTATTATAACGGAATAAATTAATAATTATTATTGATAATACAATAAAACACATAATAGTTCTATTTTATTCTATAATACCAAAATAAAATGGATGAAATTTACCAGAACACTGTTAAATGGCTCAGATTGTCGGCTAAATTTTGTTACAACATTGTAAACTTCAATAATTAAGTAATATATACCTTTAATTCATTCTTTAGTCTGTGATTTTCTTCATCTAGTACAATGAATACAATTAAAGTTAATTATCTAACTCAGCTAGCATTTAACCCCTAAAGTAGAGTTAATTAATCACACAAAAATTAAAAAATTAATATGCAATTTTCAACAATAATTCATAAACTGATTAAAACTGATTTCTATACTACACTATATACTCACCTTTCATAGTCATTTCCTTTTTCAGTGCTTCAAAGCTTTTTTTCATTAAGGTAATCTCAGCATCTAATGAGACACAATACAATATCACCACTTTAAACCAATGTACTGACATGGAACTCAAAAAGCGTATAGGAGCTATCCTAGTGTATCAAACACTGTCATCAACTAGAAGGGAGTTAACTTTGTATTTTGCATGAATAAGCAAGTACTACTTCCCATTGCTTTCTGCCATTACATGTGATTTTTACACTTAAATCATGTTACATTATGGTATATTCTATTATACAATACTGTACGTAGGATATTATTAACTAACCTTTCATTTTAATTACTTCCACAGTCAAGTCCACTGCAGGGGTAGCTGGTGATGATTGGTCACCTGAATTAAATAAATTTCAATAAAACAGTATATTATTAATAGTTCATTATTACTGATGAGTTTTCTCTTTTTCAAGTCCACTAGTTCAGGGGTAGTAGCTGGTAATCGTGAATTAATTTTAATAAAACAATAAATAAATTCATAAAATTTCTTTATTACCGATGAGTTTTCTCTTTCTCTCAGCTCTTAACAACTTCAGTTCCTCCAGTTCTGAATCTAGTTATTCAAACTGGTTAATTAAAATATACCATGATTATAATATAATTATATATACTATACCTTTGTTCTTAATGGCAAGAGAGAGTAAGTCATTTTCACTACACAGCTGTTTCTGTTTTTGATAAAGATTATCAACCTCTTGATGGAGATGTTTGACCATCTTCTCTTTCATGATACAAGAGTTGCATTCTTCAGGTTCACTGCCTCGACAGGCTGGATCAACAATGGCCTCCACGTGTTTATTATGGCCTAAGATACATACATGATCCACACTGTGGCTGCTACCAGATGATGATGATTCCTTACTCTCGATAGCTCTGATATTCACTATGTTGGTCACGGCATTATCTCCATTGTAGGTGGCTACTTTTGGATTACAACCCACAGCTAGTAACAGCTCTATTGCTCGTGTGTTCTTTAGTTCAATCGCTTGTATCATGGCTGCTTCGATCGATTCACATCCTTCTCCTTCAATGTTGTAGATGACGTTGCTTCCAATGTGTAGATAAATCACTCCAATGAGTCTAACTAACTCTAAAGGTAACACAGGGAGTAACTCGGTGGTGTCGATATCTGGAATAATCCAGTTGAGGCAGATACAACCCTTTGTGACAGTAACGCATGTCATGATATCGTAGAGGGTGAGGAATATTTCATTGATGATTATTTCGAACTGCTCCATTGTGAATTTGCTCCAGAACTCTCGAACCTTCAGTTTCACCATCTTCTGTTCCCCAGTAGGTGTGGTCTGCTTGCTTTTGATTAGTTCGACCAATTCCACCATATTAGCCGATGACTTGAACCGATCGACAGCCCCCTTCAAGATTTCGAACTGCTCCAGTAATGTATTCCCTAATTTGAGACTCTTAACCAGAAACACCAGAATACGGAAGTTGATGATGGAACACTGCTCTTCTACTCTGGTGAACACAGCATTGGGCGTCGTCTTCTCTTGTGGTAATGGTGGTAAACCACACCTACGTCTCAACACATCCTGTACCACATCCAGACAAATTCTCTCGCTAACGAAGACATTCTTGACTTCTATTAGAAGTTCATTAAATGTTTCATCCAATGAGTGATACTCATTGAATATAGGACAGTATTCGTGCTTCACAATAACCGCCCCCGCATCGTTAGAGCTGTCGTTGGTACCTACTGTAGTGTGTGAGGTTGTGGAGGTAGTGCCTAAGGTACTGGGTGTGATAGTGTGTTCCTGTACCATAGTATTGGAGCTGCTGTTGGTTACTGGGTGCTGTGTGTTAGGGTTGGGGTTGGTTGATCCATCATCCTGTGGTACAATTGCTGGTTGTGTAGGCCTGTTGTGATGTCGTGAGTGTACTTTCTCTGCCAATGCGTGGTTACCCAACCTCCTGAGAGCGGTTGCTATTGCCTCCCATGTTAATGGCCTCCCCTTCCTCTCCAGGCAGTCGTATAGGTGTATCAGTAACATCAGTATGTCGCAGGCAGCTTGGCTCTTCATGTCGTTTATCGCCTTCAGTTCGCTCATGGGAGCACCCATAAATATACCTAGTTGGTACCATCTTTCTTCTTCTTGTAAAGTTTCAGCAAACTCGTCAATACTTGGACAGGAAGATAAGGTTTGGGAAGAAGATTCGGCCATCTTGTTTCGCTTACAAAACACTCTACCCAGCCACACCCCACCCCTAACCTATACCTAATAACCTATATAATGATGACGTCATCATAGTACAATTATTATATGAAGAAAGAACCTTAAATTGTGGCATGCAGTGTTGAGAAGTCCATCTATACCCTTCATCACCAGTGTACATGTTGCTGATGGTAAAGTTCTCTGAGCCAGTTTGTCCACCAGCTAGCATTTCTCTATATTGTCTCATAGGTCTTGCTTAGTGCCAATCATGTAGAGGATATATTGATAGCTCTCAATAATTATTAATGCACCAAGTGGTGGCCATATGTTCAATAACGATGGACTAGACTAATCTAGCAACGTTGCAGAATCAGATAAATGAATATATCTTCTCTTTGAGGATATGACAGAACCAATGAATATAATATTTGCTAAATAAGAGTATAATGGTATTGATCAGTTTATATGTACAACGTGTTCTTTATTGTTCAGAAGTTTATAATTGTTCATGGCTCCACCACTTCATCAGGTGTCAGGTCTTCAGTATATAATCGTCTTGTATCAACCAACAAGTCTATCTGTTCCCGAGGTGTTCCACTGATTGCTATTTAAAGTTAAGTATGTAATATGTTATTAAAAGGAAAAAAAATGGATTTTTTTAACCCCTTACTGTTTTTAGCTCTCATTTTCTCCAATAATTTGGCTTCTCTAACAGACCACTCAAATTGCTTAGCAAGTTCTCCTTTTAAGCTTTTTCTTCCTTCAGCCTAAAGAAAGATAATGTCTCCTCTTTTTAAATAGTATAATATTGTTAACTTTACCATTAATTTAGGAGTACTCGAATCGTCGAATAGTACAATGTTTTTCTCTGATTTGATTGCAACTCTATCAACGAAACCTGACGTAAACTTCGGATAAATAAAAATAGCTGAACATGTTTCATACAGTTCATAAGGATCATCCAGAACACCCAGAAAATATACTTTAACCCTCGTTGATCTCTCTGGAGTGGGAGTGACACCCGATTTCGTCTTATGCTGAACAGACTCCACAACTGACGGCCAGAACGGACAATGGTGATGCTTGGCCCATACTACATCATTAGCCTTAACATCATTAACTAATAAAAATAGAAATTACCAATAATAGCTAGTGTTACACAATAAAACATAACCAATACTTTACTAACAAGAGAGTGTTGCATCTGATTGTGGTAATTCACGGTCTCTGATTGATTCGGTACTTGATGAAGGAACGCCAGATAAACTACTACCACCAGACTTTTTACTAGCAACTATAGGATAAATAAAGGTTTCCACATTAATTACCACTACTACCTCTAGCTTATGATGATGCTGTTTCGTTTACCTTTACTTCTGGTTGGTATGCGGTGTGTTGGTGGTTCGGGATCAGGTGATGATGAATTCAACTGGTGATCTGCTGAGCCAACCGCCCTACCACTATCAGTCTCTGGCCCATCTATAGCTGCTCCCTTACTGCTAGTAGTAGTGTCGGCTGTGTTATGGCGGTTCACCTGTACACGTTTAACTGACAGCTGTAACTGATTGTTCATAGATGGAATGGAGACGCCTTCACTATCACTCTGTGAAACAGTTCCACTGCTAATACTAGAAATGGATGAACTCTCAACGTATGTTCTTCGCCGTTTTGGTCTAGGTTCACACTGTCTCATTTCAATTGATCCTTCTACATAATTACATACAATATCAATAAGAAGCTATTATTACAGTGGAGAAGAGCCCTTCTTCAAAGTCCATCAGGTTATAACACTTCTGGTATATGTATGTAAATACTACTGTTCCAAGTTCTAACCATTGCTGGTATCATCCACTTCTTTCACCGAATTGACATTTGTTCTTTTCTAATCAGAAAATAGCAATTTACTCAAGTCTATGCATGCACATATAGCTCCACCCAAAACCACACCCACATACTTTATCTGCTGATCTCAGGTCTTCAATAAAAGGATGTCTCATCTCAAACAATATCTCTATCTGCTCAAACGGTGTTCCACTAATTTCTAATCAAGCATTCAATAACATTTACATTTTTAACCCCTTACTGATCTCAACTCATTTCTTAACCCCTTACTGTTCTCAGCTCTCAATTTCTTCAATTGTTCCGCTTCTTTAACAGATTGCTCGAACTGCACAGCAAATGATTTTCCTTTCAAACTCTTCCTCCCTATATCCTAATGATATAGTACTATATTATTTAAACAGCTTTACACACATCTAAGTTGCTTATTCACCAGCAAGGTTGGAGTAGTTGAACTATTAAACTGTACTATGTTCTTTTCCGATTTGATTATGAACCTACCAAAAAAAAAGAAAAGAAAAAAAGCGAGCTATTAACTTATTCACAAAAATTTTAATTGTTCCAAAAAGAACAGTTATCAAAGAATCAATTCGAAACTTTTTACAAACAAATAAGTTAAATAACACTTGTTTCTTACGATGTAAATGCATCATCCACTACGCCAAGGAAATACACCCTTATGAATTTCTGTGTCTTCGTTGAAGCACCTGTTTTCTTCTTACAACGAATCGAGTCAATAACCGACGGCCAAAACGGATAATACTGATACTTGGCCCATACTATATCATTAACCTTTAGACCATTAACTAAAGAAATAGCGATTACGAAAATAGTTATGTAACAAAAGATAACCAATACTTCAAGCGAAAATTGTACCTTCTTGTCCATCTTCACTATCCTTGAATGAACTGGAACTCGATGAAGGAAGAGGTGATATCACAGACTGACGCCTTGTAACTAGGAGAAAAGGAATTCTAACATCCATATTTAATCTAATCTGTAGTTAATCTATCCGTAGTTCATCTTATCTATAGTTGATATTATGGAGGAAATCTTACCCTTAACTGGTGTCCGTGTTGATACTTTACTTATTGATTGGCGTAGTAGTTTATCAGGTGATAGTGAGGTGCCTTTATGACTATCTTTACTACATGACAAACAATTATGGCGTGCTTTATGTCGCTTTGGTCTAGGCTCATTTTGATTGCTATTGTCATCGGAAGGTGTTGTCAAGTGTTTGACTGGTCTACCATATCGCGTCACATTAGCAGGAGAGTTGGTTTCCTCCATTGTTTCTTCTTTAGTGTCAGCATCCTCTGTTATTTCCCCTTCCTTGTCTGAAGTGATATCGTACTCTAATTCAAACTGCGGATCAGATTCCTTCACACAATCAATGGCTTCAGTAATGGATTTATTAAACAGCTGCAAACTGTCCGATCCTGTTAATAACGACTCATAATAATTGCTCAGGTCAATATACATAATTATAACATGCTAACTTGATTTCAATCTTTTCTTCCCTTTAGCGATCAAGTCTGCAGTTATCTCTTTGTCATTGGTGAATCCAATGGTGTTATCTATTGACAGTAGTGTTCTCCTATTTATATAAAGAGACTTATATAGCATAATTATTATAAATTACACTACATTTTTCAGGTTTACCAATTAAAAGCTTTTATTCAGTAATAATGAAAGTTAAACGTTTTGGCCATTAATGGCACAACAAACATACAGACAAATCAACCTCATAAACATGCTGTACCGGATCTACTCAGTCTACTGATTAGACTTACCATCACCATCTCTCCCACACCCCTCCCCCCACCCAAGCTCCCCTTCCTATATTGAGTAGATCCCCCTCTCCCATCCCTATACTGTGCAATGCAATCCTGTATAGTGAAGTTGACTTAGACATTGACACTTTGTATGTGTATATAAGTTGTTTGTATGTTTGTTGTGCCATTGAGGAAGGCCAGTTGAGGTGGCTGAAACATTTTAATTACAATTACAAAGGAATTTATAGTACACTACATTATGTTAAACTTTCTTATACACGTGTGGATGCATCGAGGGATGGTTGCAACAAAACTACACCACTCTAGTTTTAGTGGGGTCTTGCACTATTTTACAAGCCATTAGGCTGTCTATCCATCCATACAATACAAATAGCTTGTC
>JAYJLX010051899.1:0-11271 GCA_036873525.1 Chalinula nematifera | reverse complement strand
TTACTCAGATACTCAGAATACGAACATAAGCTTTCAGACAATTGTAGAAAGTGATGTTTAAGCCTGTTCCATTGGGGCTTTTCCCAGAAACTACTGTGGAGATTAGATGACAAATCCAAGGAAAACTCGTTTAATTGATCAGCTGATATGTTGGACGTATATCTCTTCCGATGCTTTGAGAGATGAGGAGTATTGTAGTGAGTAAAACGGGTGAAAACAGCTGGAAGACTAAGGGCTCTCTCACTGAAAACATGATGATGACCATCAACATACCACAAAACATCTCGAGCCACACCCACAAATTGCTTGACTGACTTGCTTTCACTCGACTCATCAAGGAAAACACCCTCATCCGACAAAAATCCAATGATAGCATTGAAAAGCTTGTCTTTCTTGTTCCTCTCTGGAATGCAGATACTATCAAGAGAAACACCACCACAGGGCGCAGACGACTGGCCGTTACGCCCATTCCCGGAAGTCTCGGACTCCGTTTGATTCGTGGCAAGTGGGGAACTGTCAACAGCAACGTTGTACATGATAAATCGTCCAAACGATTGGACCAAGAGGACAACTGGTAGGTTTTTATCGCTTACATGATCGAGGGAGTTTTTGTCTGGTCCCACATAAATCGATTCTGGCGCATCACTACAATCGTAAGATAGTTTGGGTTTCACCGTTTTCAAAAAAAAGTCACCAACAGTATGTGCTTCGTCTTCTACTCTCAAAATCGTCCAATTCAACAAAATACGCCTAGTATCGACAGCCAACACACAACTGTTTACAAGAGCCATTGTGTATCAACGAATAATTAACACGTGCTGTGTTTAGATGCGGTAGTGGGCGGGCGGGAAACGGGAAACAATTAATTAAATTGGAATGGCCTAAAATGGCGACCAGCAAAACTATCGATCAAAATACTCAAAGATCTTCGTCTTAACCTTGGCCATGTTTGCAAAAATCCTTTAAATCGTGGAATTATCGACATCTAGCGCCTTCAATGGAGTGTCAGTGAAGTTCTACCATCAAGTATCCATAGAGATTACGTGGTAACACAACACAGACACACAAACCGACTACTATAACCCTCCGCCCACGCTCGGCCATGTTTGCAAAAAAATCCTTTAAATTGTGGAATTATCGACATCTAGCGCCTTCAATGGAGTGTCAGTGAAGTTCTACCATCAAGTATCCATAGAGATTACATGGTAACACACACACAGACAGACACACAAACCGACTACTATAACCCTCCGCCCACGCTCGGGTTAATAATATAATATGTAACCAACCTGAAACAGTGTAAGGAATTCCTTGGTCTTGAAGCCATTCTGCAAGTATATAAAACAAACTATTAAACATGCTAGATTCGAGTCATGTACATATATAGCTATATCAGATAAATTCTGTGATTTTAACCAGGCCATATCTTCGTCATAATTTCAAAAAGCATATGCATGCGTGCAAAGAATGTTATCACCAAACACATGTAATTAATGTATCTACATGTGCTTACTTCACAACTGAATTTCTCGGTAGAAGCTCAATTCATACAAGACATGTAGCAAAATAATAATTCCATACTATAAGTATTAGTGCTGCCACGATACATTGCACATCGATATATCGTGATATAAAAACTCATGATAATTATATCGTATAGATTTTTTATATCATGATATGACCACACCCATTTTTGGGGTGTGGTTTATCACGGAAATTCTATTCTAATGCAGCCTATGAGATATCATTGATCTTCGAATAATATATAAAATTAGAAGGCAAAGTTGGAAGTAGAAATCAACAGACAAATTAGCGTACAATACATAATCAGTGCATTGAGGTACATATATACTATGATATGTGATATATCGTGTTATACTATAGAAGCCTTATTCTTCAAAGGCGCCGACTACAGTATATATTGTATACACCGGAAGCAGTGTATATTCACCGGTGAATATATGGGAAATCCCCTTGATATTCACCGGTAAGAATATACAGGGAAAATACCTTGGTTACCAAACGCTACCGGAGCATTACGAAGTCAATCAAGCCGTTGTGAAAGACTTCGCTAAGTTCACTAGCAGATAATGGTTAACAAAAATATTCAAACTCATGATCACTAAACAAAAAAAGTCTGGCAAAAGTAGAAGGAGCGTTGTGGAGTCTGGATCGAGCCAAGATGAGTCACATGACATGGTTAGCTACGGGTGGGTATCAGTGAGCAGGCATCAGAGTACTAAACGGGCACACGAAGGGAAACAGCGGACTTGGTAGTATAGAAGAGCAACTGTAAAAGACTCAAACGGCTTTCTTAAATTAGAATAAGGCTTCTATAGTATACATCAGCTATATATACCCTCAGTGATATTTAATAAACCCTTGGGCTCCGCCCTCGGGTTTATTAAATATCACTTCAGGTATATATCGTATACACGCCGGTTAGGCATGGTATAACTATTACATATATTTTCCTGTGATATATGATATGAAATTATCTATATCGTGGCACCTCTAATAAGTATGCTTAACCAACCTCCCTGTAACACTCCTCTATTCAAAATCTATGAACAACTACATCCTGTTTATTATTTATTAAAGACGTAAAATCATCTCAATGCCGGTATGGGCATAAAGCTACACCTTATACTTTTACGCTATATACATATTAATTTGTCTTATTATAGCCTAGAGCAACTGATTAATACTTTTCATGGAATACGTTTAGAAATAATTATTCTTTCTGTACTCAAAGGTAATGTGTCATGTGGGCAATAAATATACCATTGGGTTATTATATGACCCTTCCCTCATTGGGATGGGCATTATTTGGAATATTGTGGACTACGCAACCTAAGTATCACACTTACACACAAAGGCTTACTTCATCATCTTTTATACTGATAATTGTAAATATTGTATTTGTATACTAAGCTTACCAATAACTTTAGCCTTCAAATCATGATAACTCAAGTCATCCAATACTTCAATTAAGTGATCCCAAGTAACAGGAGAACACTTTGACTGTGTCCATATGTATAATACTGCCTCCAGCTTGTCATCCACTGACAGAGTGATTTCCTTACGAAGACACTTCCTTTCATTAAAACTCACATCTAATCCTCGTCCAATGTTATCCCAATCAGTAGATTGCTCTCTGAGGAGATTATAAACCTGATTAAGCTTAAGAGCTTTTTGACCTGTGATAAAATTTTAATAAATATATCAGTATAATATTGCATGTGTGTGCTAATTACAGTATCAATATACATTTGCACAAGGGACTGACAAGAGAGAGAGAGAGAGAGAAAAAAAAAGAAAAAAAAATACATTTCCTATCCTGGTCTCGAACTCACTCGGGAAAAAGAAAAAAAAAACTGGCCGGGCAATTCTCAAACCGGCCCGGCCCGCCGGTATCCCACTAGTGCATGTTAACATTTTATAACTTTAATTTACTAACTAAATAACTAGCAGTAATCTGCGAATCCCTCGCGTGCACTCCTTACTGCACTACTTGCTGCCTGTCCTTCACAGCATCTCAATTGCTTTTTGGCGAGGGACTAAAGAGGGTTGAAAATATAAAACATGAAAAAGGGCGTATGCGGCACCAAGTAACCATATAAAAGCATGCTTGCATAGCTGAACCATTGATTTTGTTTGAAGCACTATGACGAAGTGATTTGAATAGCGACATTTGTTACTGCTGTGATCTCAAGTTGACTGTGTAAGTCTAAGCCCACACCAGGAAGCAAGATACAGACTTGTGAAGATCACCATTTTGCTGTACTCCATGCAGAGGCTGTCAAACAAATTCCAGATTACTGATCAACAAACAAAAAAACATGGGATTTTACAAAAGTAACCGAAAGATGTATTCAAAAGCTTAACCTATAGAGCCAACAAGCTCAGACACTTTTTGCCACTTATCACACGATCCGAGTAACAGCAGAAGATGAGACAAGAACGATAGCAAAATAGAGATCACTGGCTAACTGCTCAGCTATAATTTCAAATCCAAGAGCCCTATAAGACAGCTCTGCTGTTACCGTCTAAAGTGAAGTTTTCTGTAGCACACAAACAGACCGACTATAGATAATATACTTCTAAACTTCTATAGCTTCCTGTCATATGGCTTCCCGCTTGAACTTGCTTACGTATCCCTCGCTATAGGCTTTGCCCACGCTCAGGATAACTCACATGCCAACTACCATATCCCTCCCCACTACGTGGCTCGGGATAATGATAATCAACAATCTAACAATATAAGGAGTAACCAAGCTTAACAAAACCATACAAGTAATCAATACTGCAAAACCACAAAAGGATAGCCAATTATGCCTGCCATGAAAATCATATAGGTGCATGGGAACAATATGAATATGCAGATTGTTGGTACATGTATAGAGCTAATACACAAATAACTGCTATATAAGTTTTATTGGCTTACTTTTGGTAACACTGGCTGCTATGGTAGCTTGTTCATCTTTGTTTGCTAAAGGAAACATAAACATCAATCAATGATAAAGACCACACATGCAGGAGTTCAATATATATATCGTCAAGCACCATGCATGCACACATATCACATACAACATGATCTATATAGCTATTTAACAGAACTCTACCAACCTGATGATCCCGAAGACCTTTCTGCTTTCAAGTTGACATCTTTAATTGCTATATTAAAATAGACATCACTTGATGATAAACTTATCAATCATTCTGTTCAAAGAAGGGCTGACTATATATATAGCTATAATTGCATGTTCTTAAACAATTTGCAAAGTTATACTGAATCATTTATCTGAGTATACACAAGCATGCATGCAATGTCTGCAGTGTTTGCGAGCCGTATATTATTGTAAATATAATATAACTGCACTAACATACGACCATATATTATTCACCTTTTATCCAATGCTCCATGTCAGTTGTCATAATTTCAGTACAATGTTCATCATCACAGCATGTATACACGTCGCCTGGACTTAAATTGCAGTAATGAATCCCATAACTGCGGCTGTGATTGGCATTTACCACGCCATAAGGACAGGGGTATACCACCTCATGGGACGCTATACCCGTGTGCTTCAATTGGGATATTGTACGGTCAATCGCTTCTTTTATTGCCTTGTATATCATGGGGCAGTATACAGAAGGTTTAACACGGCTGACCATGGTGACTTGTATCCAAGTTTTCCTATTTGATAGAATCACCACTCCTGGGATTTTTTTGCTCTTGTCGCGAAGTGTTATTTGATCGCGATACTGCTTTGATTTATCAGATCTAGAGTTGGAGTACAGTTCAAACTGGTGGCCGCTTTCTTTGTTGGAGAGCAACTCAATAAGAGTAGTGAAAAAAAAGCCATGAGGCAAAACACGTTCTGTTTCAATGGTATGGCCTTTCAAAATAAGCCCAAACGCTAGCCCATTTGCTGGTTCAGCAGATGCAGGTACAGAACATGATAAAGCGCTCGGAAGGAAATAAAGCTCCTCTTTTTCATCAACCAAAACAGCTAACTTAAGTGAGGCCAAAATTTTTAAGAACTTATGGCTGCTCAAACTATCAAAAAAATTTTCGTCAATAAGCGTATCACAGTATTCTTTATTAAGTAAACCCTTTTCTTGCAGTTTAGTGCATAAATGACCATGTTGTTGAAGCTTTGAATCCCATTTAAATGTTGTAGCCACTACTTTTGAAAGTCTCTCGACTATTGGATCAACATTGGTAAGGACAAGATCAGGGACAGCGTCAGGATAATAAAGCAATAAGGTAGATTGGCTTAAAAACTCTAAAGCCACTTTTACATGATCTTGTTTTATGCCAAAACTGTCACCTATTTGAAGGCAATCATCCATTTTAATAATGGAAGCTTCTTTTTTTAAGGCAAGTTGGAAAATAAACCATCTCAAAGGCACAGATTGAGGTTTGGGTACTAACAGATTCGTAGCTTTTCTAATGTTACCTTGCATTTCCTGGATATAATGCTTACGGTCGTCTCCCTCATCCATGGTATTCATTGTAAAGATATAATCTCCCTTATCAGCCGTACGCATCACTACATCCTCGTAGTTTCTGCACAAACTTTTAAGATCATCTTTCAGCTTATTAATATCTCCAGTAAACTGATCTTCATGTGTGCCAACAATCATGACTCTTGAGGGAGGATTAGCATCAGCTGCTATTTGACAAGTTCCCTCAATATACTGACGATTCGTTGGACATAAAGCTTCAGAAAGTTCCACAGTTTCTCCTTTCATAGTGTAACACATTGGTGGCTTGTCTTCAAGACCCACTCGATGATCCAATCGCATGAGGACAATTTGAAATGAAGGACTCCTAAACAAGAGAGGGAGCATGTCTTGAAACTGGGGCTGTCCACCAGAGTCAATTAAATTGTGCCATTTAGCACTAAACATCTTTGAAGAGGGTTGAGCTTTGGATAATGCATCTTTAAGAGCTTTTATTAAATCATGCTCTGGAATAGGACTAGAGGTAGCAGGTTGCCAATGTCGTTGACCACGAACAGCCAGCTTTTGACGAGGGCGAGTTTCTTTTGAGAATGCCTGATTCTGATGTGGTTTCTGATCATCGTCGAGATTCGATAGTTCATCAGTAGCTAAAGGGCGCTGCGGTTCCTGATTTTCTTTTGCTTGCTTATCACTGGATTGCTCGATTTGGTCAACGCTGTCTGCAATGCTTGGAGACTTTGGATTTTCATCCCGATACACAATGAACTGTGCTATCAGATTAAAGATCTCTTCATCGTCTGATATCACCTCAAATTCATCATTTGATTCATTAAATTGATTAGCAGTAATCGCTCGAATTGGATTTTTCATGATGTCAGTAGAGTTTCGTTCATCCTTTGGTAGTGGAGGTTTACCCAGTATTATCTGAAATAAACTCGTTTTCCCGACTCCCGGGGGTCCATGCAACATGACATTGAGCTGTGTAATTTCTTCTTTAGATTCGGCCAACGCTGCTTTCAACACTATACTTGAATACTCTGAAACAAAATAAAATTTATATGACATAAATATTACTTAGCTGTGAAACAAAATAAAATTTATATGACATAAATATTATACTTAGCTGTGAAACAAAATAAAATTTATATGACATAAATATTATACTTGGCTGTCCCATGCATGCATGCAGTCACGGTATTATGATCATGAAGCTAGAGCATGCAACCAACCTGATGTCTTTTCTCTTATTACGGATATATCTGCTTCTATATTGAAAAACATATAATAAATTATACCATACATGTAATCAAGTGCACATACTCTTACCAAAAAAACATTAAAAAATGTGAAAATTTTTATTAACTTAAATTTATACTGCCGCGGCATGCACGACTTAATATGCATTATGTACTGTATACTATACACATACATACCTATAATCCATTTCTTTGTCACAAGCCCAGTACAACTAGCATCACTGGAACACGTATACTCCTTTTTGTCTGGTGCTAGGGTGCAGTAATGATCACTGTGGCCATCAGCAGGACAGGGGAACACCTTCATATAAGAAGCAATGTATATAGTGTGTTTCGATTGCTCTATCGCGCGACCAATTGCTACTGATGATGTGTTGAGTATTGTGGAACTGTGTGAAGGATCGTGGCTGCTGGTCATGGTGACTTGTATCCACCGCACTTTATTGGTTAGAATCACCACATCACCCGGAATATTACCACTGGCATCATAAACTTGTATTTGATTGTGGTATTGCTTAATATTTGCAAGTCGGTACCTGCTGTTGTTATTGGAAAGAAGCTCAGCTAAAAAATTTAAAAATATGCTGCTAGGTATAACATGTACATTTTTGAAGGGATCTTCTACAATAAACCCAAAAGCTAATTCATTGTTTGAAGCAGTAAATTTAGCAGGTGACTGCAGATATGATAAGGCCATTGGGAAGAAATACAGCTGCTCCTTTTTGTCGACTAAAACAGCTAGTTTAAGCGAAATCAAAAAATTTAAAAATTCCTGGCTACTTAAACCAGCATCGAGAACAAATTCATCGAAAAGCTTATCACAAAATGCTGCACTAAATAAACCTTTCTCTTTCAATATTGCACATTCATGATGATAGGCTTGTAATTCAGGTGGCAACTGAGGCTGGAATATAAATGCAACAGCCATTGCAAGGCTGCTCATTACTGGATAGATATTCGTTATCACAAGATCAGGAACAGCATCAGGATAATAAAGCAATAAAGCTGATTGGTTAAGAAACGTTAAAGCTTTTTCTACCACAGTTTCTTGCATACCTAGCTGATCGCCTAATTCAAGGCAATGATCCATTCTAATAACACCACGAGAGGTTTCATTTTTTAAGGCAAGTAGAAAAACAAACCATCTCAATGGTACAAGTTGAGGCTTAGCTAACGCATTGGTAGCTGTAGCAATAGCATCTTGCATAACTTTACTATACCCCACACGCTCTTCTCCCACAGCCATGGTATTCATTGGAAAAATTGAACTTTCGTTATTAGGGAGTATCACGTGCTTGTATCTTTTACGCAAATGTGCAAGACCTTTCTCAAGTGTAGCCAGCGTAGCAGTAACATCTCCTATGAGCATATCTTTGTGTGTGCCCACGATCATGACTTTTGAGGGAGGGTCGGCAACAGCTGCTATTTGACAAGCTCTTTCAATATACTGGAGATTGGTCAAGTGTAATTCATCATCATCATCATCAGGTATATTTTCCCCTTCAGAAGTGTAGCGCATCTTTGGTTTGTCTTCAAGACGCTCCGTTAATCGCATAAGGACAATTTGAAACGAAGGACTCCTAAACAAGAGAAAAAGAATGTCATAAAACTCAGGCCGTCCACCATGAGAGTTGATCAAATTGTGCCATTTAGAACTAAACATCGTTGAAGAGGGTTGAACATTAGATAATGCATTATATACAGTTTCTAATACATTAACAGTTGAGTCGGCAGGAATGGGTTGTGCGGGGGGGCTATCTTCCTCAGAATTAATATCTCCTGACTCCATTTGATCCTGCTTTAGAAACTCTGCTATTAGATGGATCAGATCCTTATCTGAGATTTTCATAAACTGGCGGCTTTCAAAATTCGTCAATTGATTAGTAGCGATTGCTCGAACTGGATTCTCCATTATGTAAGTGGAATTCTGTTTCTCCTTTGGTAGTGGACCTTCACCCAGTATTATCTGAGATAGACTTGTTTTCCCAACTCCCGGAGGTCCATGTAACATGATATTGAGCTGTGTTATTTCTTCCTCACATTCAGCCAATGCTTTCAAGAAATGCTTCCAATCACCTGGAACAAATATAGTCATGGTTGCTTTATGTATATTATGATTACAATATCAGGCTAAATTAAAAAGAGTCCTTTAATACTCTATAATTACCTTCAATATCAATTGTTTTATTCTGAAGCCGCTTTTGAAAATCTATATACATGTATGTAAAAAAAAGAACATATTGAAAAACATATATATAATTATACTGATGTTTATACACTAAATATTATTGTCTTTATTAATAATTATATACTGTCAAATCAAACTTGCATGATTCAAATGTCAATGACTGTGAGTATATAGTATCAGGAAAATCATTTCTAACCTATATCTCTAGCCCGCACATCTTGATTCTCCAATGTCTCTAATACTTTAATGCCGAACTGATTCCAAATAGGGGAAGACGAGTTCTCCATCCCCCTTGCCAATATTGCCTTTAACCTGCCAACATCAGTGAATTCAGGATCTTGACGAAGGATCTCCTGAACACTATCTTCACTCACTCCTAAGCTTCTTCCAATATCACTCAATTTTGCAGAATTCATTTGAAGTAGTTCGAAGACCTGGCGGAGTGCAGGAGTTGTTTCATCTGCCGGAAAAAAAATCTTTTATTAATAATATTATCAGCAACCATGCATGCAAATACGTGAACTGCTCCAGCCTGATGAAGCATTTCACTGAATAACAATTAAAACTTTCTCAAGTTTGTTTATGTTGAGGATTTGCTCACTAAAAATTTGTTAATTATGGCTACACACCACCCATACGTTCCGTATATACAATTATATGAATGGTAATTATGATATTAATAATTATTAATGAATGAGGAAATCTAGAGCCAACTCAACGTAAACTTTAAATAGGCTGCATGGTTTCTCACAATGAACCGCATATAATCATTTTAATTACTATAATTTTTTTAGATGTGCCACATGTATTAGGAACACAGCTTTTGTTAATAAAGTCATAAAGCTCAAAAAATATTATCTTTCTTGCTTCTCCATTAACCCCGGGCCCAATTGTTTTCAGTATTGGGCTGGGAGGCTCTGATGCTTAAACAACTTATATAATTTATATAATAATTATTATTGCCTTGGTACTACTTGTAATGGAACAGAACAATTTCATAGTTATTAGACTATTATTCAATGTTTAATTAATTGCCATGCATAGTATTTAAGTCTCATCACGTATGTTTATTGATTTTTATAGTTCGTTGATCCTTTTTGTTGTTGACATAATATTTAGACCCAGTAATAAATCATAACAGGTTTTGAGCCCAGCAACGCTCCATGGCTGCGACAGACAAACTGTTTGCGAATGTACCTCAGTTGAAAACTGAGAAGGATTGGCCGGTGTGAAAATTCCAAGTAACTCGCGCTCTGAAAGCTGCAGAACAGTGGGAGTACGCAAAAGGGGAAGCTGATACCACACGAGCATGAGCAGGCTACAAAGTTAAAGAAGAGAAAGCATTCTACTCGATCCTGCAATGTATTGGTCAAAGGAACATTCCAGCTGTAATGAAGTGTAAAACCTCGAAGGAACTATGGGACACTCTGTGTCTATTGTTTGAGAGAAAGACGGTCAGCAACAAGGTTCACTTATTGATGCAACTCTATGGGCTACGCATGAAGAGAGGGTCAACAATACAAGATCATCTACGCCAAATAGATGAACTATCATCTACGCCAAATAGATGAACTATCAGATCAACTTGCAGCTCTCCAGGAAGAGGTGAGTGAATTCAACAAGGTTGCCGTTCTACTGAGAAGTACACAGGATAACTATCCGACACTCGTCACAGCTCTACTAGCCAGGGGAGATGATGAAATCACTCTGATGTTTGTTAAGCAGGCTCTATTAGACGAGGAGCAGAGACGAAGCAAAGGCAGCAATACTGTTGACGACAAACAAGGAGACTCAGCTCTCAAAGCTCGTACAAAAGGTCGTAAGCCTCCTGGAGTTTGCTATAACTGTGGAAAG
>JAYJLX010051888.1:0-11272 GCA_036873525.1 Chalinula nematifera | reverse complement strand
CTTTTTTAATACAGTAAATTATTAAACGCTATACTTACTGCAGGTACGGGGACGCAATGGTTATGGATTTGGAGCCAATAGCACAACTGTAAAATTCATACCAGTTATTAATACATCAGGTATGAGTTATTGTAATACAAACTATATTTTATAAAGTTAGTTCCATTTCAAAGTTGGGAAAAGCAGCTCGAAAATCAGTGACATGGCTACTATTATTGCACCAACTGTGTTTGGTGTTGTGGGAACTATTGTTGTCTTGTTGGTATTAATAACTGTCATAAATCGAAGGAGAAAGAAGAGTAAAAGGTATATGATTCACAATTGTTTTAGTACTACAAGAATAAAATTAATCAATCTGTGCGAATATATTATATTAAAGGCCAGTTCCGAGATGTGAGGCAACCAACAGATTGGCCATAGAAGGTCGAACAAACACTACTTTAGCTGAATTAACGACTAATATTTCAAACAAGTATACATTAAATCCTTAATCTGTTTGAATATTTCATTTTCTTCTTTCTGCCATTACAGGAGCGAAATGGAACAAAACGATTACACAAGCATTACTTTCCAAGGAAACAAAGTACGATATACTGTACAATAATGACTTGTGTTAACAATCAACTTTTGTGTCTTTGAATAGACTTCCGATGTGTATGGCTTAGGTAAGTATCCAATACCATGGGTAGTGTTGTGTGTTACATGCTATAGTATAATACACTGTAGCTGGTATTCATATTACTACTATATCCATCCATTTATCCATACAGCAGATCTCCCACATGAAATAAAAGAAGAATCTGAGCCATACTGTAGTCTATAGACTAGCTGCTGATGCTATAACTGAGAGTGTGTGTAGTGGTTACCAATGTAGTGGTCTATTCTTGTGTGTAACTAAAAATTAGTCAATTTGAATTCAATTAATACTATACAATTATTGATGTTACATATGTAACTTGGGTTTGACATGGTGTACATCAGACCAGCTGTATGATTAATGCAACAAACAGTACATAATTATAGCAATAAAGGTGGTAACAGCTAAATGTGCATAATATAAAAACTCTTTAGTCTTGGCTATTGAGTGAATGGAGAGAGAAGTAGAGAAAAAGGGATTGAATCAGTTAAGGACGATTTCCGTGATATAGTTATACCTTTAGTTTTAGTTACAGAAACTTCAGTTTCTTGTCCAGTTCCCTCAACATGCATGTCTGAGAATTCCTTCTTACTAGCCAAAGTATACGCCTGAATAACAAGAGAGAGTCAATGAAATCAGGTAATATACGGTTCCTTCATTATTAAGTTATTACTTACTGGATCAGATGCATGCTCACTGACGAATAGATCACTAACATATTGAGTCAACTGGGACTTCACTGCCTATAGAACATGATAAAGACCAATACAGTGAGATAATTACAAGGGCTATGTAATGTGGAAGTTGAAACAATAGATAGCCTCCTGCCTCCTCAGACAGACAGAACTAATAATATAATTGTAATAATTTCCCATTTCCCTGTCTTTATACTCACTACCTGCCTATTCTGCAGTTTGACATTTACTGATTAGGACTGGTCCTGTAGGGATTGTATCTTGGAAGTAATATTGGTCAATCTAAAGGAAGGATGAGGGGGGTGGGGGGGGGGGGGGAGAGGGAGAGGAGGAAGGGTTAATAGAACTAAATTATTAACCCTATACATACTTGGAACTTTCCTAGCATTTTTTCCATACTCTATATACAAATGGAACAAGAAAGAGAGAGTAAGAGAGGTGAGGAATTATTGTAATTATATAGCAATATAATTACCTCAAGTATCTTGTCGCGATCCTTAATCTGATAATAAAGTCTGGCTATACTATGGACTCTGAGCAGGGGGTGGGTGTGGTTAAGGTAATGTATTTGAGTAATACATGCTTATAACTATACATTAGTATACGGGAATAAGGTATATGAGGGTATATAAGGTAGAAGAGTATAGAGGGTATATGAGGTAATAGGGTATATGAGAGTATATAAGGTAATATGAGGGTATATGTAAGGTATATATAAAGCAGGAGGGTATACAAGGATAATAATATGAGGGTATGTAAGGTAGAAGGGTATTGGTATATATAAGGTGGTAGTATATAATGAGAGTATATAAGGTAGTAAGAGGGTGTGTAAGGTATATAAAGCATGCAGGAGGATATACAAGGGTATATGAGGATATATAAGGTAGTAGGAGGGTATGTACAGTATAATGATCAAGTAATAAGGATACAATTTCCAATGGAGTGTGTCTCTACTTTATGTAGCTTGCTCTCAATCTCTCTAGAGCACTGTCAGAGATCCTGACCCTGATAATAATGAATATGAACAACACAATAATTGTAGATAATCAATTTAGAGAGGGCCTAGCGCCTACGGTTTCATAAAGACACATAGCAACGGCCAACATCTCCCGTGAGTACCCTAACCCCAACTCTAGTTGGTCCCTACATAAACACAGTATATCTTACGTAATGCCTCCTGAACGAGCTCACTAGTCCTGAACCAGTTCATCTCCGACGTTCTCTTGTACATGGCCTAATACATAACGAGGGATTTAACACATCCAAGTCAAGCTCTAGCACTGGATTATCTTCTTCCTATCATTTGGATACAATAATACTTGAAACGAACGCGCATTCATGAGGTTAACGTTAGGTACCAAATCAGGCTCAGGGCTCATTATCATTATTCAATTAACTAGCTACTGGTTAATTAAAAATCAAAACATATGGAATCTGAACAAGAAGAAGAGTATCATAAGTTTAGCTGTTGGACTTATTTCCAGCATAGTCTGGCTTGCCAGCCTCTCTTTGCAGTTTTGAAATTCATGTCCATGCATACAATGTATACACAACTGTTGTCCTGGAGCATAGGGCGGTGCTCAGGGTGCTTGAGCATGAGCACCCCCATTAGCTGGAGAATCCATGTCCTTTTTATTCCTTACACATGAACAAAGGGAATATCATAATCAATTAAGTTATTTTAAGCCAAATCATGTGGCTTGTTATAAGGCAAGTATCATTCTATCAGCTAGGACTCCTGTGGCTTCAAAGCTTGTTTTTCTTGAGAAACAATTGTTAATGAGCACCCCAAATCTCTAGAATCACCCCTATTGTCAATGGTATATAATTCGTTCGCTATATACAGCTTCATCAGTGAAATCCGGAATCCTCCTCAGTACTACTCTATAATGATGTACTTGATGTTTGTTCTCTTCTCATTATTGGGATGTGTTTCCAGCAGTCATTTTCATGGAGGAATATTCATGATTCGTCCCACTACAGAATATACTCGAAGGTAGGATAGTATAATTGCAATCAGTTGAAATTGTCCAATTTTATCATTGACTCGATTCAATTACCACAGTTTTATAGTGAAGTGTTTGATATGCCACACAATGATAGTGTCTTATCAATGCCAGATACTGTGAGACTGTGTGGAGATGTAGGAATCTCTATTTTTCCTGGAAGGCCCTTCCAACTTGAATTGATCCTACTTGACGCCAACAACAACTCAGTATATGGTGACGTATACCTTATATTCAATAATTCATGGACAATCCAGGATGATCAATATGTGCAACAAATTCTACCTGGTAAAATGTAACATTATTCGTTTAACAATTTTCAGCTATAGTGAAACACAATTATAGCTAAATGTTGAATGCTAATGTTTAGATAATATAATTTATTTTGAATGTATACATTGTATATGATTGAAGTTGTATACCATGAATAAAACCTAAGTGAAGTCGTACGTATTTTACCATCATTGTTTTTATTTGCCATCATTGTTTGTGACCACGGTTTGCTGTTGTGATCATCCCAAGCTATTATCCCTCCATGTCCAAAGGATTTTCTTAATATTGAGCAATGAGCTAAAGGATAAGAGATAACCCATGGTATATAATTATGAACCAAGTCTGCTGGAATATCTCCAGGACCTTCAACCTCACCGGCCAGCATGCATCTCTGAGCATATAGTCTCTTGTTCTGTCCTGGTGATCATTGTTAGTTGCTTTCTTATTTTTCGAATAATCATCATAATTATCTGGTTCCCTGGCGACATTATTGTGTCTTAGTACAGGTGTGCGGATTGACCACTGCATTATTCCTGTGGCGAACGTATATAGCTAGCACCATGAGTAAACATATTACTACATCATAAGTAGCCATGCCACATCCATCCAGCATTGCTATGATAATGTAATCATTTCTAATTAAGCGAAAGAAATAATTATGTTCTTACAGGAGTAAGAAAAAAAACTGAGAAAAGAGTATATACTTATAACTGCATACATGTTTATAGTTATATAGCAATTATTCTGGCCAATTGATGTATAGCACATATAAAACTGATATTGCGATATTCTCTCACAGGGTACAACATAGCAGTATATTGATCAGCCAATACAATAGAAATATAAATTAATAAAAATTCATAAGTTCAGCATGCATGCATGGAAATATTTAATAGGTGTGGCTATATAGCTGAGATTAAACTAACTCCTGCCCTCTTTTGATACACTGGACGTAAAAATTAACCATTATTAACCTACATGTATATCTGTAACAATGTATAATATTGAAGCTTTTTTGCATTTGGTTCAGTTATTCGATGATGTTGCCTTTAGTATGTGTTGTAGTGTTGGCTTTGCTACCAGCGGCATCAGATTCAAGTAAAAAGCAACCACATCTGCAATTAACACCTGATTCTGCTGGGCCTGATGCAGCACATTCCACAAACAGTCGGTTCCTTGAGCGTAAACTGTGCAACTCTTCAATGAACTTAAATGATACAGTGGTGAGCCTTGAGCCCAGCAGAAGCCATACTTTCAATGGAAGCCATATTAATTGCATTATTAAAAACGTCCACAACTTCTCGTTAACTTCAAGCAACAACAGTGAAACAGCTACGATTATTTGCAAGGGATCGGTTGGTCTTTCGTTCATCAATAGTAAAAACATTGTCATTTCAAATATAGCCTTCATTAATTGTGGTGGGCGGCTGGACGGTGTAGCCATTGCTGCTATTAATATGGGTGATTCGGTATCAAGTGTTGAGAGATCGAAAGTCTTCAATAACCACACGTATGTTAATTTACTATTCAATGAATGTCAAAACGTGATCCTTCATAAGGTATCAGTGTTACAATACAAAGGGTATGGTATACTGGCCATTAATGTTGAAAGCTTTATTGAGTTCGACCGTGTAGTAATTTCAAAATCTTCCGATAATAGGCTATTGAAGCATGCATTCGACTACAAAGTAAGCTCAAATACTAGTGTTGTTCTATATTTTGATAATTGTATAGAATATAATAGTACAAACATTACGATCAGTAACTCAGTGTTTTCTATTAATACCCCAATGAATAATACACACGATGATGGTCATGGCGAATCTGCTCTAACAATGCAAAAGGCCACAAGTGGACTGACCACTATATTGGCTCTAGAAAAACTATGCTTATCTGTGAAGTTATTTGTTTACAATACTCGTTTTGAAAGTAATTCTGGCATATCAACCTCTGTTTATGTAAATGGTGGGAAATTTTCTGTCATTTTTGAACGATGCAGCTTTAGAAACAATACTGGGTTAGGAGCATGCATTGTAATCAATGGTGCCAGTAATCATATTGATTTAACATTCAACAATTGCCTTTTCAAGAACAATAGCAACATAGGCAAAGGAGGAGCCCTAGCTATAACAATACAGGATTCTAAATCATGTGCCATTCGACTCAGCAACTATTCATGTGAACTAAACACAGCCGGACTCAATGGTGATTGTGCGTACATCCATTGCATTGGTGAACACTGCATGGACTCAGTGAAAGTTAGCTTGGATGATGTAAGTGCGTATTTGAATGGGAACTATAATTCTTTTCCTAAAGGGTTGTTTGCTTTTCAAAAAGTGGTTGCTTATCTTAATTGCATGTCAATTGATGGTTGTGTTTTCAAAGACAATATCGGAAGTTCTTTATTTGGATATCATAGTGACATTTATCTAAGAGGAAATGCCTCATTTGTAAACAATCAAGCATTCTCAGGATCAGCACTGTACTTTATTAATAGCATCATCTATTTCAACATGAAGCAATTGCCTGATTTTCATTTCATTGGCAATACAGCTGAAACTGTGGGTGGGGCTATTTACATTGCACACAAAACAACCACGAAGCAATGTAGCTTACAGTTTATCTTTGAAAAGAAGTTTTTCTTCACCTCTGAAACTCAGAGCCTAAATGCCATCTTACATTTTGAAGGAAATAATGCTCTACTTGAAGCCAAAACAGTATTTGCTTATCCTGCCTATATTTGCAATCAGTTGAAATCGTCCAATTTTATCATTGACTCAATTCAATTACCACAGTTTTATAGTGAAGTGTTTGATATGCCACACAATGATAGTGTCTTGTCAATGCCAGATACTGTGAGACTGTGTGGAGATGTAAGTGATAAAGGAATCTCTATTTTTCCTGGAAGGCCCTTCCAACTTGAATTGATCCTACTTGACGCCAACAACAACTCAGTATATGGTGACGTATACCTTATATTCAATAATTCATGGACAATCCAGCATGATCAATATGTGCAACAAATTCTACCAGATGGTAAATGTAACATTATTCGTTTAACAATTTTCAGCTATGAAACACAATTGAATGGCACTTTAACAATACAGGTCAAAGATAGTACAGTAAACACTAAGGTACAGATATTTATGGATGATTGCCCATATGGATTGATAAAGATAAACAATGCATGTGTATGCCATCCACTACTGATCAAGTACAAAGCAAAGTGTGATAGTGAAGCTGGTTTAATAACTGCTCCCTTTGATACATGGATCGGAGTTACCAATGATAAGCAGCTTATAGTATCTACAGTCTGTCAGATTGACTACTGTTATCATTACACTGCCAGTGATTCAACTAAAGTAGTGATTCCGATTGGTGAGTTGTCTTCATGTGTTGGTCATCGTGAAGGTATCATGTGTGGCAAATGCAAGCCAGGTTATAGCAATGTGTTTGGGGTTGCATCCTGCCATGTTTGCTCAAATTATTTCATTTTTACAATACTCGGCGATATTTTGGTTGGAATAGTACTGATTTTCTCCCTCTTTAAGCTTAAGATTAGCATTTCAACTGGATGGTTTAATGCAATAATATTGTACTGTAACGCAATATCGCTTGTAGTAGGCATATTCAGCATCGATGATGTTCCAGTACATGCAATACCGTTACTTGTGTGGTTGAATCTTTTGAACCTTGAACTATCATTTCCTCTATGTTTCTACAATTCAATGAATGAAATTGCCAAGAGTTTGCTTGGGTTTGCATTTCCAGCTTATCTAATACTACTAGTGATTGTGTTTATCATTTTAAGCCGCTACTCAACGAGAGTATCAAGAATGACTTCTCACTACTCTGTTCAAGTATTAGCAACACTCATATTCCTGTCGTATACCAGCATAGTCATTAATGCAGCCAGAATACTAGAATACATTAAGATTGAAACTGAAAATGGTAGTACAATGTACATGTGGTACCAAGATGCTAATGTACGGTATTTTAAAGACATTGGTCACTGCATTTTGGGTGCTATTGCATTAGCTATTCTATTACTCGTGGTCATTCCTTATACGATAATGCTGACATTTTCACCCTTTATGTATCGATACAAGTGGGTCAACAGGGTAAGGCCATTTCTAGATGCTCATTATGGCCTGTATAAAGACAGGTATCAATGGTGGTTTGGACTACGACTGTGGATAATTTTCTTCATGGCTATTTTATCAATAACTTCATTTCATCATCACAATGTATACTACGGCCTGGTAATAAACACTTTTCTTTTCTTATTTGCTACAGCACAAGCATACCTAAAGCCATTTAAGAATAAGTACGTTAACATGATTGAAATTGCAGTAATGGCTGATTTGATTATTGGTGGAATGGTAGCCTTGACAAGCTATAAAAGTGATTTTCCATTAAAATCACGTCCATCATCCCACATAGCAATATTGGGAGCATCGGTTGCCATTTTATTTGCCCTTTTTTGGGCAATCATTGTCTGGCATATTTTCAAAGCTTGCCAATTTAACAATCCATTCAAGAGAAAAGCGATCATTAATATGAAGATCTTTAGCCAAGCCACTGCCAATGGAGAAGGCAACAGCACAGATGATACTACCAGACGTATATCAAGCAATGATGAACACTCATTTAAAGATTATGGTTCATGTGGTTACAGAGAGCCATTGTTATCAGACAGTCATTATAAAAATTAATTATTTAATTGTTATTATAACTATAGTATAGTAGTTTACGTAATGTCAGAATGCTATATATATCCAATGTTAATCACTATATAGTATGAATATAATACTGTCTTATAAACCAAAGAGTTCCTAATGCGTCTTGTTTGCATATTGTAGTGTTATTTATTTAGTGCTTATAGTTATCATGTTTATTATTATATTAGAACAAATCATTAGTAACAATAGCTATGTAATTTTTTTTTTCCATAATACGTAACGTACGTAATATACACGTACCACAAAACTTTCATGGGCGTGGCTAGTAGGGGGGGTGGGGCTGAGATCAGCAATTATAAATAATTATTTAATATAAGCTGTCTTTGCATGCTGTGCTGTTGTACTTTTTGGGATCCTTAATTGGAATGCTCTAGACTATTCAGCTATACCATAATATTATACGGTATAATATCTATGGCTATACTTTGTCTAGTCCTAGCATCTGCTTGCTATGGTATCTCACAAAATGGACTCATGCCTGGATCAGACGTAATCATTGGTAGGGTTGATGAAGAAGCAGACAAGATCTACTTTCATGTGAGTAGTCAACGGATAACTGCCATTTATTATTAGAATAATTGAATTGTTGATCGTAGAATAATTGTATGGAATTTTATGTATAATTTATGTGAATGTTGTTTATTGATGTCATGACAAGTGATCGTTATTATTTTATGCACACTGCAGGACAGATACACTAATGCACGAAGCTTGCCACTGATGGATGCAAGTCAGGACTGGTTCCTGATCTCCAGTGGCGTTACTGATGGATTCACAGAACTAGAGTTCTCCAGAAACTTCACAACATGTGATAGCTCTGGCGAAGATAATACAATATCGGTATAATACATGATTTTCAGTAATATAGATTCCTTATGAAATATTATTATAATTAATAGGCTCAAACATCTCATATTGTGTACAGCTGGAACGACAAACAGCCCACTGTATCTAGGAATAACGATGGTACTGAGAGCTATAATGATATCGAGTTTCATCAAACCTTTGGGTCAACTGTCCTGAACCTATTGGGGAGTATACCAGATCCACCGACTATACCAGAAGATGCTGACGAGTTCACTGTGGCATGCAGTGGAGAATGTATGTAACATGTATTTACATTCCATGGATTCTTGGTAAAAAAGCATAAAAAAAAGAAACAAAGAAACATTATGTTTAAAAGTTTAAGCTATAGTGTAAAGAAAGCATACGATTTGAGCTGTATGTGTGTGGCCACTCATATATGCAGCGAGTGGAATGAATTTCAGCATGTTAATTTATTGATACTTGGATATATTCACCCGTGCATAAAGTGCATGCATGAAGCATGTGAGTCATGCATGCATGGATAAGTTACTATACCATATGCGTGCCAGCAATACACATAAGCACAAGCTTTACCATTGTTTAATCTATAATTGATTGCATGTACATTATGTATTACAATGTGTCCATGAAATGATTCATGAGCTAAAGAACAAGTTATGTAATATCTCCACCCCATTGATCCCTACAGCTCAGTACAGACCATATTATTATTATAATTATCATTGTTCATTGTCTAGACCTCTATATCTACTTATGTTTCACATAGTGTAATGTATATCCCAAGTTGACCCTTTAATAGGCATTTATGCATGTACATGTATATACGTGTGTGTATATATACACCCACTTGTGTACTCTCAGTATGTGCATGTACATAGTAACAATATGTGTCCTGTTAGAAGGCTCACAAACTTATTATCCGGGTCATTAGCGGTAATTTAGTATATTTTCTCACATACAGCTCTAGTACTGCAACCTTCCGTATAGACTCTTTTAATAGTTAGCCCCCAATTTCTCTATAAAGGACAATAGTTACTAACTCCCAATCTAGTGTTCTTTATTTAGAGGTTTCACTTTATATGTAAGAGAATGAGTATATACATGTAATTATGACAGGTGGAGATACCAGCTGTTGAGACAACCTATTGGTGTAAGGCTTTGGACTTGGCAGATATATTCCCTGAGGATTACAATGAAACAAGATATGTGATCAAGGTATATATTATGTTGACATGCATACCTGGCACTGGGTGTATAGCTGGCATTGATATTGCTGCATGGGTGTTTTTGTTTTGAAAACTTTTATTCAGTTGCTCATATTTTTATGTGTATTGGCGTGTATTGGTGTTTATAGAACAGTGTGAAATTGTCCAACGAAACAAGGAAATACCTCCATCACATGTTGGTGCACATCTGCAATGGACTCACTGAAGAGGATTTGGCAAGTTCGGGAGGGAACTGTTTCACAGAGTCAAGTCCAAGAGTACAGCAGTGTTTCTATTCAGAAATCATTGGGGCCTGGGGTGTGGGATCTGGGGTTAGTTTATAGCTGTTGTTCACCAAAAAGAGAGTTAAATTAGCCGGATTTTTTTTTTCTTCCCCTCACATCGTTATTTTAGGACTTCACCTTCCCTGATCATGTTGCTCATCCAATTGGTCCAGACTTTGGAGGTAGGTATTTGATTGTATACAGATTCACTATGATAACCCTAATTTAGATAAAGGTTAGTATTACAAACCAGTCAAAATTAATCTTCCATAATAGCAACTTGTGAACGTCATTATACTTCATCATTATTTTTTTTTCTAGGGGTGATTGATAATACTGGTATGACATTTACATTTGTTTCCGAGCCCAGGGAATATAATTCTGGAATGGTACAGCTGGGTCACCAGGTGACTGATCGGCTTGTTGTCCCTCCTGGAGTATCCATTTTTACTACCAAGGCTTTCTGTCATGTTGACTGTACTAATCATAAGGTAAATAATTAAAGATTTTTTAAAAAATTAATTATTACCATTAATTTTAATCCTGATTTATGTATAGTTTTTCCCTGAAACTGGAATAAACATATTCGCCAATTTCTTCCA
>JAYJLX010051877.1:0-11280 GCA_036873525.1 Chalinula nematifera | reverse complement strand
CAACTATTTTTCATCTTTGTTTACTTATTATTCAATAGCTGTTACTGATAAACGCCTGAGTGCATGTTAGTTTACATGAGTGAAGCCTTGTAATCCAGCCCATCCCATTCACAAACAATATAGTGTTAAATAGTAGTGATAAGCCATTTTAACCACGAAATTAAGCGAAATTTAATTCCACTCTAAAATTACCAGCTATACGGTATATTTGATAGATAAATTTTGCAAAGCTATATTACAAAAAAAACTATATTTTTAATACCCTTGTTCATAATATATCGCATTTATGAATCCTCGCCATCATGCTCGAGTTTATAAATGGGATAACCCACGTACCGGAGTGTTGTATATCCTATTGTACTCTACTGCATGGGTGTGATTGAAGGAGTCGACTCGAGTGTACACCCAGAAGAAGCTTAAAGTAGCTGGTACACTTCACATCACAGGATGTGTGGTTAATCTTTAAAGTATCTTCAAAGAAACTGCTACATCCTGGAGTCTAACTACCAAAACAGGGTCTAAGAACCCAGGATGTGCGGTCTCTTTGAAGAGAGGCCACAAACCGGAAGAAAAAAATAGACTTATGCAAGTATTGCATTATAGACTACATATACATCGGGTTAGCGTAAACGCTCTCGACTTCCCGTGCTGGGAAGCTTGGAGAGGCTAAGAAAGAGTCGCCCTTTATATTATGCAACAAACCAAAGCTATAGCAGGTTTTATTGAGCATGCGCAAAACGTCAAGTCACCCACGCAAGTGATATCTATGCCCACGTAATACGGGAAACAGCAACGGCGGACAAACTAGTCTTTCGTTTTTCTGTGTTTGTAACTTTGTTTGTCGAACATCAGTTGTTTTAGATACTCGAGGTTTCCAAGTTAGCTCAAACGCACTATTTCGATACACCCATGTGTGTAGTATAAACTATATTGCTATAATACTGATGTAAAAGTCACTTGGCCACTGAGATCGACAGACAAACTCACAGAACTTGGTTATTGAGTGACGACGCAGGGCTGACACGCTAAATTTTTCTTTTTTTTATGTGATACACTCACGCAGTGAAGTACAAATCATATAAACTCCAGTGAAAACCGGTTATTGGATATACTCATTCAGAGTTAATTAATTAGAAGCCTTGGCTCCACCTCGGCTTCTAATTAATTAACTCCTCGTGTGTATAGCCAATAACTGGTTTTCACTGTAGTTTAACTATAACTTATACATAAGATTTTCTTAAAACAAAAAGTAGGAATGAGAGGACACAGGCCACTTGATACCTGGGACAGTGCTAATGCTCTATTGATTATTTTATAAAGTCTCTTCTTGATGTTGTAATTACCCAGCTGCAACCGCCCTCAAGCTTTTTACACATGCACAAATTGTATTAAATGGCCGTTCCTGTTCTCTTGAGGTTCCTGTCTTCAACGAAAAAGGCAAGTTTCTTTCTTCCAGTCGGTATTAATTGGGAATTAATTACGTGTTCAACAAAGCATGAAATTTTCAACTGGACTTAACATGCCTGTACACTAAATATTCCAAACTCCTTTGTGTACCTAAACTCAATGCAAAGAAAGATAGTGTAGCACTTGGCATTGTCAGTAATGGAGCAAAAACATGCACTTGTGAAAAGGCTATTTTTTGGTGTGTTGTTTTTATTTTAGCTGATACAGTAAAGAATTGTGTGAAAAGACCTGAAATGTCTATATACCTCTCCTGTCTTCTAGAAAGGCTTTTGGTGTTGCTTTTTGTATTAGACAAGGGTATTAGACAAGGGCATATAGGTGTCTTATTGACATCCGGTCGGTATTAATTGGGAATAAGGAATAAAAAGTCATAGCTTGAAATGTTCGTAATTTTATCAATTTCGATGTGCTCAAAAGTAACTATTTTTGAATATTTCCATAACTGTAAATTCAAAGCTTTGCCACAACTGATAGGTTATAGATAACACCTAGCAAATGTAATTTTAGCTAGCAGAACAAACTTACCTAATTGCTCGAAGTTGATTTATCTTGTTCAAACTTCCTCCCGATTCGTTAAACTAGAGTTGGGCTTGTAGGTTTAAGCTAATAGCTATTTTAAGTAAGCTTCATTCTTTACACATTATTATATCGTATGAAAAAAGGGTTCTATTAATGTATAGTGACAGTTCAAAGTTGGCCTTAATTTCGGCCATTTTGAGGGTGGTCCCAGGTATTAAGTATCCTGTGGAGTATAGATCCCCATTAAAAGTAATGAATCAAGCTGAACTGCTTTTTGAGGGAGCAAGAAAGACGATAACATTTACTACTACTGTCAAAGTTATTGTCTTTCTTGCTCCCTCATACCAGCTCCGCTTGTTGTACATGTATTACTTTTGTTGGGATATATGTTCCTCTCATTCCTACTTTTTCTTTTCCTTTCAAGGAAATTTTTATCTATCTTGTTGTTTTTTTATAAGACAGGAATGAATTATTGCAAAAATTATTTAATAAAAATTATTCAATTAAAAATTAACTAATTAATTATTTAAATTGAAACCACACCCCTTTAAGTGCACACATTTTTTTTTTTTAAAAAGAAAATGGTGAATTGAAGATTCTCAGGCACCTTGCTATGTTTAGTGCAATTCATTCATGGGTACTATTTAAATCAGGCGTTTTCAGGGCCTTAATCCGTAATAAGTAACGTTTTATAAAGATTCATTCTAGACCATTTTTTGGAGCTCTCTAAATTTCTGAAGTCAAATTTTGCATTTGAGCTTGTTTCATGGTAGTTTTGGAGCTGTCAATATCCCTGAAAGCCCAAAAAAAAAACCAGGCTCATTCCTACTATATGAAAGTTGCTAACCGCTTTCAGATACACTGATTGTATTATTGTGCAATAACAATTTTAGGAATATGATGGCGACTTTGACAGCAGTGAAAGTGAAGAAGAGATAAAAGAACTGGAAAAGATTACTAAAACCAAGGGACCAACCAAGCGTAGTTATTCTCATGTTGAAATTGAATTTGAAACAGAAATTCCTCCTGTGTCAAAGCTGAAGAATGTCAATTTTTAAAATTAACCTGTATAGTAGTTATGATTAATTGGATATTATTCTTGCATGCACTGTTTCTGTTCAACTAATTTACACTATTCATGCTTCAAACTTTTTAATCTTTTTTTCTTAGAAGTCATAATTATTATTAAAATAATTATTATAGCAGAAATGAGACGTATGATGGTATATGCTGTAAACGTAGATTGAAATAAATTAGACAGGCCGGTGCTGAGAACTCTAACTGCATGTTGCAAGTAAAATCTGAATGGATGGTGAAATATTTTGCATCCTATCTTAATTTGAAACGTCGGGTTTAAAGCCAGTACATGCCTCCCACTGCCAGAGCAAAACGCTATTAGTCAGGACATTTGATTATAAAATAACTATAATAATTGTAAAAGTTGAAAGAGTTTTGATTTAGACATAAAAAAACAGTAACTAACAAAACACAATAATTAAAGGACTATTACATAATTAAACAATGATAACAAAACAAGACAAAATATTTAATACTTTCTGTGACTGCTAATAATATAGTGACAATGATAAATATTGCAATTTACTATAGGATGAAGTAGGATTACAATTGGGACTCGCCCTCCCAAAATGTTCTCATAGTCGACTGAACTGGCCACAAATATGCTACTGCTATGCCAGGAACACTACGACCAAACACTAACGGAGCAACTTCTTTCCAGCTAGATTCCTCTGGGTTATACTTCTCGACTACATCAACTGTTTTCACACCATTATATCCACCAATTGCATACACTTCCCCTATGATTAAAGACAAATTATCATTAAGACATACCCTGAAGTGCAGCTTTAATTCCATATGTCCATGGGTGCAAAATTTCACTAGAGTGAACTGTTCATACAGCTGCAATACTTCAGCTATGTACTAGTATATTGTGCACAGCAAAATTTTGCTCTAGCATAAAGTATGGTTTTTCTAACCAACTAAAAGAAATTATAAAATTTTAGTGTACCTTACAGAGTTGGAGTCAAATACAAGCATAAGTATTTCAAATACAAATACAAAATAATACTTAACGCAAATTCTGCTTTTAATGACTGTATTTCCAAAAAAAATGCTCTCTATGTATTGGAAATACAATTCCAAACACTTGTGCATGAGGAATATTCTTGTTTGTTATGATAAAGTATACAGCATGGTTGCACTACTAATTACATCAAGTTTCTGTAATGTTCTCAAGAGTTAAGTCAAAATTATGTGCTAAGTAAAACTGGTGACAGGTTCCTCAATTCAATTAGTATTTCAAAGCTTAAGCTACATTTTTATGCTGTATTTCAGTAACAAATACAAATACTCAAAGATCAGAAATTTCAAATACATAATACAAATACTCCAACAGCTTTTAAAATACAGTATCAGACCTGTGATTATCTGATAACAAAGATTCACAAGTCCAAAGCTCATATACATTTGTAAAGCAATAATTGCAAGCATAATTAAAGCAATAATTGCAAGCATAATTATACAGGTCTGAAAATCATAAGCTGTTGTAATTCGCAGTCTAAAAAATGGTTCAGAGTCTAGCAAGGTGCAACTTCAACAGATGTGGTTGTAAGGTGTTACATGGTATAGTATGAATTCTTGGTCTAATGTAAATCCCTCAACTCTTGATATCACCGCTCACTTTGCATCCGACTATACCTTGTACCCTAATTATGTATATACATGTATGTATATATTATATATGCCAGATTTTGATTGTGTATTTATACTCCTGTACAAAGCATGGAATAAATGTACATGTAATAATACAAATAGCACATGATTTTGAGGATATGCACACATTGCATATTTTGAGTAGGACAATTTTAGAAATTTACAATCAAAAGCTGGGTAATGAAAGCCCACCCTAGCACAGGTAACGTACATCCTGGGTCACTGTTTAAAGTAGCTCAACAGGCATTAATTGCATCTCATTAGCAATCTATATAAAAGCTTCGCTCATTAATTATGCACAGAATTGAATTTACGGAAGTCCACAGTTATTTTACTGACTTGATACTTAAAATGCTGAAAGTGACCAGTCTACTTTGAGCTAAAGTGCGGTGATGTTCTGCTCTTCTGCACTAGACACTACTTGGTCTGCAGATTTATTAAAATGTTCTCTACTTGCTATCAAATTTCTGTATTGAAACATCAACAGATATATTGAAGCAAATGGCGTTGTGAAAAAAACAGAGGTGAAAAACATCGAAAATTTTCTTATTCCTCCAAAACCTTGCAGCAGATTGTCACAGAAATTTGATACCATGGAAATACATGTAGTGAGTTATAACGTAGGCAATAAACGTTTTCAGGGCCTTAGCATGACAGGAACATCACCACTCTTTTCTTTAAAAGTTTGAATAGGGTTATTAAGGCGCTTTAGTTTACTCGCTTATGCAACAATTTTTACAGTGTTTTATGTTTAGCATTGTTAACAAAGGATAGCTCTACAATATGCATTTGTTTCATTCAAAGATACTGTTCAGAACTTGAGTTATGACCCTGTAAAGTTAGCTAATATTTAAGTCAAATTGGGCATGATCCATGACTTAAGTCACCTGTGAGGCTATAGGTATTCAAATATACATGTAATCCTGTATTACCACACCCTTTAGTGCTGTGACAGCTACTCCAGTTCTACTATGATGCATAGGTTCAATAAGGCACCACTGATTAGTAACAGGGTCAAACCGTTCTACTTCACAAAGCCATTGACCTGGATACAAGGGAAAGTTTAGGATTACAGTATATTGCAAAATAAAGTTAAGGTTTCGTCTTTGTTTTGTATCAAAGGTGCGTAGAAACGTGCTGTTTATTACTGTGTTATATCCAGCTGTCATAATTCTTTGTTGCAACACTTATCTATCCATGTAGTATAGATATAACAAAAAATTTGGACAGCTGGATATACAACAGTAATAAGCAAGTACTTAGTACGATCAGTGCACGAAAACGAAACCTTAACTTTTTTTTTGCAATGTACTGTATATGTAGTTCTACTATAATAGTACCTATTGTTTGTAATATGGCAATCATGTGAAATAATATTACGGTATAGCTGGTTATTTTTGCGGCTGTAATATCCGGCTGTTTAAATAAACAAGTGTCTAATTTTTGCGGAATTGCACCTGTTCAATGTATTAGCACCTGTATAATTAATTTTTTTGTGGAGCTAATTTATGCGCTACTGCCCATGCGCGAAAATTAGATCCACCTAAAAATAACCAGCTATATGGTATATAATAATTTTGTAGATGTATACATGTCATTATATACATAGAAAACAGATGCTGTTTGTTAAGGTGGTGAGCATGTAAATTACAAGTACTAAAACTAGAAACTTTCGTATGTAGCTTAGAATGGCGTATGAAAACGATACAACTCTTGTTCTCTCGTAAATATGTCTTATGCAGTAGAAATGTGCTTTAGGAATATGGCAAAGCCACAAAAAGTATTTCTCAAAAGTATACAAGTATTCCAGAAAGGAGGGGGGCTTTGTTGAGATATCTTAATAATGCATCTTTAAAACATCTACATGTAATTATTTGTACATCTACATGTAATTATTTGGTTGAATATTTGCTTATGCAACCATCAGAAATACAATTTGCTTAACGCCATACCAACAAATTTCTTATTATAACCCACTCAGCAAGGTTACAATACTGTCAACCATAATTGATAGCCGTACCTGCTGGTGGTTGAAAATGAGATATCCAAAAAAATCACCTCATAAAGGCATATGTTGTCATGCATTTGTTCCTTTTTGGGGACAGTGAAAACAGCAACAGTCCTGGTGTATGGTGTATGGTTATTCGTTGCCTTGATAACCATTTTTAAGGACATGTAGCTAAATTCCACCGTCAACTGGGAATAATTCATTGCTGGAATAATTTCGTAGTCACTGTACAGGTGTACTACGAAATCGAATCACATGAAATCTAAGACACATTGCGTACGTGTGCAATGATCTTAAGCAACATTGGCTTCTAAAACTTTTACCTATCTTGTATTGGCCTAATTTCTCATAGCTAATGAATAGAAACATAACAAAAAACAATAAACTACAGGTTCATATCCCTTGCGAGCTGCATAAACCATGGATGCCTACACTTGCAGACAGCAGCCAGCAAGCAGGAATTGCAAGACAAACAAAGCATTCAGCTGAAACACTTTGGAAAAGAGTGGCTGATTAATTGAATAAACTTAGCACACAAAGGGTTAAAAAATGCAAACATCGAAGAAGAAAGGTGTGGCTGCCCAAGTAGCCTTGAAAAACTTGGACCACGAATTTGCTTACAACCTTGTGACAAAGCAATTTGAATAGCAGCATTTGTTTACCTTGCTATCATAAGCACACAATAAAAGTTACAGGTACATGTATAAGCTCTCATCTGAAAGCACAATACAGACATGTGAAGATTGACTCCCATTTTGACGAAGCTCAACTTCAGACATCTGTAAAAAAAGTTCTAGGACAAGTATGTGAACTCCAAAGCTTTCTTTATTGAAGCACAGCTTGGAGGTATTGAATCAAACGCAACCAGGACACTTTGTAACTTATGTCACAATTGAGAAGACGGACGAAGATGGGACAAAACAGTAGCAAAGAAGGCGTTACTAGCTAGCTCACCTAACTGCACAGGAATCTTCGGACCTTTCCATCTAAAATGAACTTTTCTGCTAAAAGAACCCACTAATTTTTATAATAGTAAAATGTTAACTAACTAACACACCCATCAACTAATGTATCCCTTTTTATGGTTTCACCATCTGGCTGTCCACTCGCTTTTTAATTTTAGTAAAACTAAAACATGTGCATGTAGTGTTTATTAATTTCGTACCATTAGTTGACTACAAAACTATTAACAATGAAAACAAACACAGTAGACTTTCGAAATCGGAATATTTCCTGATTTGCGGGATAACAAAGCTGAAGCAAGTATTTTAAATGTGCCTGTCCACCACCTTAATCATATGCATTTAAAGCTCTGGACGACAACAAAACATGTGTTGGTACTTATGAAAATGTGGGCATACACATGCTGAAATATGTACAATCAAACATCGCATACAGGGGAAGTGACTGCATGCTTGTAAAAAGAACTGAATGGATGACAAGAAACTGCTTTTATGTTGTGTACATGTATGTGCTTAACAATCAGTATTTTACCCATATAGTCTAATATGCACATTATAATACAATCATACACCATACATACAAACTACATAAACGAGTCTTGCAGTACCAGAATCATATCCACCAACAGCATACAGACATCCTCCCAAAGCAGTTACACTAGCAGCTCCACGGCTTCTGTGCATGGGGGGCATCTCCTCCCATTCATCCCTACTAGGATTATATCTCTCCATGGAATTTAGATTAGAACGTGTTCCATCATCCCGATTACTACCACCAACAGCATACAGTAGATTATCGATCACCGCCACACCTGCACACACAGTTCAACATACGTAATATAATACAGCCATCAATACAATATGCTCTTAAAATTCAAACACTGACCAACATTTCTTCGAGGTGTTTTCATGGGTGCAATCTCTGTCCAGGTATCAGTTTGTATGTCGTACTTCTCAGCGGTTCCCAAAATGGACTTGCCACTGTAGCCCCCTATAGCATATATAGCACTAAAGGTCGCACCAGTAACTTCATCTCTCATGTCTTTTATGGCTCCAACACCGAGATTCATTCTTGCAGTCAACATACTGCTTACTTGAGTCCATCTACACACATAATTAAACATCTAATCACAACAAAATACATTTGCACACTTGTGTATGTGCTCAAGTACGAACATTATTACAGTAAATGTAAATATAACAATGACAACACACATATCCATGCAAAAAAAAAACAATGAAAATTCCAAATTTTTGAATAAATGAAAGCACTAAAAGTACTGAACCCTCGCAGTTATGCATGTATAAATTTAGATTATACACGATTGAAATTGACCAATCAGATTGCAGCATTAGAGGTGCTTTATTTTACTTCGAAGACCTCCCGGCACTCATATTGCATGTTTACTGAATTTTTTGTTTCTCAGTTTTTAATACATGATATTAATGAAATGAATACAAAAATACCATGATAGAGCTAGAGTGAGAAATTTAAAAAAAAAATAATGCATACAAGTATACTAATAAGAGATTTCAATGCAATGATGCTACGGACATTTCTAATAATTAAAGTTAAATTTATTTTCATAGTTATTCACTGATATTGTTATTTGTGAACAATCGTGTAACAGAATGCCAGAAAAGGTAGTAGGTTCTGCATACTCTTTGCACAGTGGACTCGGAAGATGATATTGAAGTGACAACACTTGTGGTACTTCCGGCTTCAGTGTTGAGTAAATTAGAAACTTCAAGCTGCTGCTGATTAATGGTTCATTTGTATAGCTACGTATGCCCTTTATACTACAACGACCTGCTCTTTCCATTATTGTTCGTTAATACCAGAATGGTATTAACGACTTGTAGCCGTTGCTCGTAGCAAATGATTTGTCTTGAATCCTGCCACTGCTGCTTTTTTGCATAAAGTGGCCATTATGTTATCCAGAGTGTTGTGGCCCAGAGGTTGTTTAGAAAACAAGCATTGGCCAGTACCGGACCAATTTTGAAAAGGTTTGAAGTAAAAGGCTGATTTTGGAGCATCTGGGTGGAGCTTGCTCAAATACAGTTTAAACAGGCATACCATGCATCGAGATAAATTGTCTGTATTTGAATGGTGTTTTAAAACATTAGAGGGCAATTTTTTGAGTCTTCAATCCTCCCTGATAGTTTTTAGAAACATCTTCGTTGTACATTATGTACGGTTGTGGGCCCAGCCAAAGCTGGCGATGCTCACTAGCACTACGAAGAGCCAAAAATAATCCACACATGAAAAACATGGTATTCAATGATGCAATCGGAGAATGATCAACCACTACATCTGATTACCGTAGTAGCTCTTCATCATCCTCTGTAAGGACCTTGGCTTGTTTTTTATTCCTTTTTGCTGTAGGTGTTTCAATTCCCCATCTAGAGTTTTTTCAAAATTAGAACTCATTGTCTTTGAAACATCAACTAAAGGCTGAGTTGGTCTTACATGGCGCATTACGCCGCACACAATGTGATGCAATGAAATAGGAAAGTATTTTGCATCGTCTTTTTTCCTAATTTCAAAAACAAACCATTCCAGTGTAGTAGCTAGATCCAACATTGTGCAAGGATTGTCTCCAAGAAAAAATGTTGGTACCGGTTAATTAGGAGAAATGACATTTCTTTGCAGGGACCTACCTCTCCAAACACCAATACACCATTCTGCATCTTGCTTCATTTGAGCTGGAATTGCAAACTTTCGAGCTTCTTCTATATCGGCCTGAGTTTTAGGTAGGGCATGTTTATAAGGTGTGCCCATGCCAAGCACCTACCGCTACAGTCAAGTAATATTTGACAAGTGCGGTCTTTTGTTGTTAACTGCTATGAGGGTTTCGCCAGTTTGCTCGATTCTGAGTGTACAACTGATAGAGTTCCGATTTGTGACTGTGTCATTTGTTTCTTATTTTTATATAAAACTACTTTGCATAGCATGCTATATGATTTGTGTCTGGTTAGTTACTGATAATTTCATGATGAATGATTGGATGAATTTGATTTTGCTTCCTTAGTGACACTAGGAATGCACTGTTATAATCTAATAACCTTATATCTGGACGACTTTCACGAGGGTGTGTCAAACAATGAATTCATTAACGAGCCGCTATGTTGGTAGGCAAGAATGCACAGGATAAGTAGGCCAAAATGCCAAATAAGGTCAGTACAGTACATATGTACTGTATAATTTTACTCACAATACCATCTAACGGGATATTAAGCGTTGTTCTTTGTTAAGCACCAACTTTCTGTTAAGCGCCTACATCTTTGCAGTCCTTAGGCTTGGGTTAGTTAAGCTCTTCAGTCTTCTCTACAATATGTGCTTGCAAATGACTATGGTCTTCAATTTCTTAAGCTTAATCAAGTGCACATTCATTAATAAGCGCCCGCGCTCAGTATCCCGTTAGTAAGGTCGTATAGCGATTTAGTCTTTGCTTTCTCATTGCATGTGGAAAAAAGAAGTCCAAACGCGTTTTGCCTACTTACCTTGTGTATTCTTGCCTACCAACATGGCAGCTCATTAATGATATTCATTGTTTAATACACCCTCGTGATTATACATATTATATATAC
>JAYJLX010051876.1:0-32065 GCA_036873525.1 Chalinula nematifera | reverse complement strand
TTCGGGGAAATAAATAGTGTCCTTTAAAGAGAGGTGTCCTTTATAGAGGGGTGTCCTTTAAGAGGGGTTCCACTGTATAAGCTAATTAGACATTTAGTCATTAAAGGGTTAAAAAAAAAAACCTGGCTACGATAATGTCATTAAAAATAACCTGGCTAACTTTCTCTGGCTAATGGCATCTGGATGAAAAGGGGAAGACATTGAAAATTCCACAGCTGGACCACCGAGCCGGATTGCCTCTCTCGGCTTGAAAGGGATTCACCTGGATGCAGATACACAAGGCTCCCGAGTCAAGCAAGTTGTTGTGTATATATTCCCCTTTGTGATTCTTTTTGAGAATAATATTTTAGAGTGAGTGTTAGTGTATATCGGTATACGCGAGTAACAAAGTACTAGTACAAAATGTCTGAGTTGGTTAGAAAAAGATGGGGTGGGGCCCCCCATCGTAGCGTGGTTACTAAAAAGGTCAAAGAGGCAAACATGATAGTAACCTCGATTAGAAGTGTAAGGGATGGTTTGGATCGAGTCAAGTTGTTTGGAATACGGTCTACCCTTGAAGATAAGTTGGGTCACCTCAGAATGTTCGACTCTGAGATTGAAGAGTTGATCGAGGACAACGAAGAGTCGGAGAAGGAGGTTAAAGAGTCCGAGGATCTGGCTCAAGAAATCCACACAGCAGTTGCTGCCCTAGACAAACTCCTGCAACCATCTCGTTAGTGACCGTGACCATTTAGAGAAGTTCACTTATTTAAAAACGCTGCTGACGGGAGAAGTGATACGAGGACTGGCACTCACCACCAATTACGCTGAAGCCTTGGCGATCCTAGAGAAGCGATTCGGAAACAAACAGTAGATAATCAATTGCCATACGGATGTATTGTTAGATCGGGGTTCGGTGAGTTCAGTTGACGATGTAAGAGCGCTCAGGTCCTTGTATGATACGGTGGAAACTCAGGTACGCGGCTTACGTGGATTGGGTGTGGCCGCCGACTCCTATGGTACACTGCTCTCAATATTGTTCAAGAAGCTCCCGCGTGAGTTTTGTTTGATACTCGCAGAGTTGTGTCTGAGAACCAATGGGAGTTGGATAAGCTATTGGAAGCCTTCAAGAGTGAACTGAAGGCATGGGAGAGAGCAGCTACAGCCACTAAGGCACCACAGCAGTGGCGTGGTAAGACCAACACCGCTGTGTACCTACTGCAACCACCTTGTTGACTGACAGTGGAGAGGCCAGGTGTTGCTATTGCCTTAGAGATGTGTAGATCTGTGAAAGGGGCGGAGGCCAGGAATAAGAAACTGAGAGGAGGGAGATGCTCTAAGGCGGCCTCCCAGTGTAGGACAGGCTTTAACTGTTCCTCTTGTGGAGGTAGACATGTTAGTTTATGTTTGCGATCAGAGCCTCATCAACACGCAATCTGGTAACACAGGTAGATTTAGTCCTGGGTCAGGTTGAGACAGCGGTTGTTATCAGTAGCTAACAATGATGTTCAATTAAGCGTCCAGCTAAATACAAGCTAAACGTTTACAAGCGTTCATAGACGCACGTAATATTACTTTACAGTCACGTGAGCTTTAATTATAAACGTCATCATTCGTAGTTGTTTATTTTGCAAGCAGCAATGGCGGACAGTGTTCTTCTTTGAGCTAAAGTCCGGTGGGCCCTAGTGTGCCCCACCATCAATCAGGACCCAGCTCTGCCACTTGTTGGTGTATGCTTTTTAAATTCTGCCTTGTATACTGTCACTTATATAATATATACCTATATATATTCAAACACACATACACACACAAGCCTGTACCACTATGTTGATGTTCATGTGTGTCTGTGCGTGTATCCACACATGTGCGCACGCGTGCGCAAGTGTGTGTGTTTTAAAATATTGGCCACATCTCAGCAACAGAAGTGTAACTTGAAACCCAGCCCCATAGCTTCAAGGTTAGCAGGTTCTACTAATCCCACACCAGACAAACAGCCCCAGCGGCCAGGACAAGAAAAGCCCTACGATCATATTATTACAATAGCAGCACAACAAAGCAACTAAGAGCCCTGAGAGGCGGTTTAAAAGCTTTTGACGGGCCCAACTCTCACCGCTTCATCTGTCCCACTATGCTACACATATAAAATAGTCACATGTAAAAACAAACAGTTCGTTTAAAATATTACAGTTAGCTGGATTTCTTAGTTACTCTAACAAAATGGTGGTTTTTTTACTTACTAGTGTTTTCTTTTTAACAAAAAAGTAGGCAAGATGTTTCTCTGGCAGCCATGTTTGTGTTCAAGCAAAATTAGAAGGCAAAAAGTGGTGGTAGTGTCTTGGGTGTGGCGTTAATTAAGTGAAATGTTCTTTTTAGCAATGCTTAATATATGTACTAAGGTCTAGCATCTTTTTTTAGTGTACGCGCGTGTGTGTGTGTTTACTATATGTTGAATCATTCCCGAATGAATCTAGCCCAGCTACCATAACCGTAGTCTAGCACCGGGGGGTGCACCTCGGTTAGGAGTAGTGATGAGCAGCGTCACATAGCCAAGGTGTATGGGAGGCTTAACCTTTAATTTGTAGAACCGTGTTTCCAATAAGTATCATGTTTTTCAACACTGAACAAGACAAGCTGTACAACAAACATATATGATGTATGGTAACAATAAAGTTGGGGATGCGTTGGGTTTGGTGGGGAATTCCTGAAACACATGTACGTATTAGTGTTTTTTAAAAAAGCCGACAGCCTGCCCTTATGAGGCAGGAATGGGGTTTAAAGATCTTTCACCGGCCGAACATTCAGTATCACAGCAGTAATTAAAGATGTATCCTTCAATACTTATTAATTGCTAATTAAACTGTTTCAACTTAAAACAATCAACAGTGTATCTGATTATACTAATATGTTATGTTGTATTATTTTATTCAAACTTACTACTGTCATTTGTGATATATCATTATACTCATCATTATTTTATTATTATCAAAATTAAAAAAATTAATATTTCTTTGATCACCTCATCCTGTATGTGCTGTACAACTACATAATTCATAACCAATCTTCTGACAAGAGCTCCTTTAAATATGAACTCCTATAAGCAAGAGCCTTTCAGTTTTAACTAAGTCTATTCATAAATAAGAAGCTGTGCATGTCATTTATAAGAGGCTCCTATTTATAAATAAGAGGCTCCTATTTATAAATAAGAGACTCTTATTTATAAGTGAGAGGCTCCTATTTATAAGTGGGAGGCTCCTATTTATAAACAGGAGGCTCCTATTCATAAAGAAGAAGTTTCCATTTATAAATAAACACTGTAGTAAAATTATTGTTGTGTGTACTGCAAGTGGTTCCCTTTTGGCACCCCATAGCCCAGAATCAATTACCACTCAGGCTAGACTGGGCTTCCCTCATCCATTATACATGCTGTGCATATTATTATGTATTTTGTATGTTGTACACATACACACACATTACGGTACTAATATTTAGTTTATGTAGATGTAATTAACTTGAGATCTCATTTTTATTGTTACAGTCACAGTATGTATTCTTTAATATCTCATGTATTCCAGTTTGTTCTAGAATAGTCTTTACCATGTGCTGTTTATAGGCTTTTCTCTGGTTCCAATAGAAATATTTAACAGGTTATGAGCCCAGCTTGCTAACTCACTAGCATAGAACACTTCATTTCTAAAGTCCCATGGGTATGTGCTCTCGATATCACATAATGGCTGGTACAGTAGAGGGCAATTGATAAGCTAGATGGGTCAAACTGGATGACATAGAAATTCCAAATGCGACATCTACTGCTTGGAAGAGGACTCTACGGCCTAGTTGATGGAAGTGAGGTACTGGTAACAGCTGCAGCTAAAGCAGATCATGAGAAGTATTCTCAAAAGATCCTGACGACGATTGTCATGGCAGTTGCTACGTCTCAATTGTACCCAGTCCAAAAGATGCATGAGATGCATTGAAGAACCAGTATGAGCGAGGTACACTGGTAAATAAGCTTTTCCTGAAGAAGCAGTACTTTCTAATGGAAATGAATGCTTCTGGAAGCCCACATCAAACGCATGAAGGAACTAGCCGACAGACTTTCAGCAATTGGTTCACCCATCTCAGATGAAGACCAAGTAGTTACTTTGCTTGGCAGTCTACTACAAAGTTATTCGACTATCGTAACTGCCTTGAGGAGCAGATGATCTGTCATTTGGATTTGTGCAACAGGCTCTTATTGATTAAGAGCTGAAACTCAACAATGGGAGCCAAATCAGTAAGCCAGTTCCATCGTCAGCGCTAGTGGCAAAGAATAAACTGAAGTTCAAATCAAAGAAGCCGAAGTCACTTACCTGCTTTAATTGTGGACAGACTCGATGGGACTGCCCAAACAACAAGAAGGAAGAACACCATACTACACACAAAGTGAAAATTGCTAAAGAACAGCCTGACTCGGAGAGTGATGGCAGCTTCACAAGGAAGCATCACACACATTGGAAAATGACTCGTAGCTCGTAGACTCGGGTGCCTCTAGTCACATGATGAATAGGATGGAGCTCTTGGACGATTGTAAGGAGTTCAAGGAAGCAGAAGCTCGGGGATGGATGAACTGTCCTGGCAACTGGGACTGGGAAGGTGTATGTAAACATGAAGTGTGGTCTCAATGGGAAGACTAGAAGATCCGTGTTACTTGATGTACTCTTCGTGCCAAGACTTGCCTGCAATTTATTCTCTGTAAGAGCAGACAGGACATAGTGTGAAGTTCGGAGAAGAGAAGTGCTGGATAAGGAACCAGAAATGGACGCTAAGTGGAATGGGATTGTTAATTGACAAGCTGTATCAGCTGGATTGTGAGTCAACTCATGATCGAGTATCCCTTGCCAGTCAGATGAATGAAGGTCTAAATGAGCTCTGGCATCAACGACTTGGCTACTTCAATGAGCAGCAAATGGCAGAAAACAATCTTAGCTACCAGTGTTAAACTGTAAAAGTCTCCTAACCTACCATTCTGCAAAGGTTGCGTCGAAGGAAAGATGCGAAGAAAACCATTCAAAAGGGTGGGACAAATCCGATCGAAAAGAAAGCTGGAGCTTGTACACAGTGACGTATGTGGACCTAAGGACACAAAATCACTTGGCGGTAAACAATATTTTGTTACGTTTATTGATGATTTTTCTCGTTGCTGTACAGTTTATTTCATGAGCAGGAAGTCGGAAACATTAGAAAAATTGAAGGAATTCGAACGAGCGGTTAGCAATGAAAGTGATCATCAAATCGCAACTCTATGAACTTACAATGGAGGAGAATACGTGTCGAAAGAATTTTCAGAGTACCTTCAAACGAAAGGAATACGTCCTGAACTAACTGCACCATATTCTCCAGAACAGAACGGAACGGCTGAAAGAATGAATCATACGGTAATGGAGTCCGCAGGATCCATGATCGCCCACGCAATGTTGCCGAATTCGTTCTGGGCTGAAGCAGCAGCTTACATCAGGAATCGCCTACCAACCACAGCATTCAAAACACCGATTAGCCCATATTAAAAATGGTATAATCTGTTTGGGTGCATAGCCTATGTCATATTCCCAGTTCGTTGAGACAAAACCTGGACAGAAAGTACGTTTTGTGGGGTACAGCAATGAGACCGAGGGCTATCTATTGCTGGCCACAGACTCTAACAAGATTCTGATCAGACGAGACGTCATTTTTAATGAAACAGAGTTCTGCATGGATTCAAATGACTCACCGAATTCACGTGACGCAATGGAACTAACCTGTCAAGAAGGATCAGAGCAGGATGACAAAGGTGAATGTGAACTCATACATGTAGATCGTAGACCTACAGATCAAGGCCATCTAAGAAGATCTGATGCCACATGGGATGAACATGCTGATGTCATGGTTGGAGATGTAGTTCATCACACCGCTTTTCAAGTGCACCAAATTCAACAGCCAACCTTGATGACTGAAGCTTTGACGAGTAAACAATCTCACAAATGGAAAAGAGCAGCAGATTTGGAGTAGAGCTTTACTAGCATATGCAGTACATCACAACCATCAAATGGATGTAACAACAACATTTTTGAATGGAAGAAGAGGATATCTACATGACACAACCAGATGGTTATGTTGTTGAAGGAAGTGAGCTCTTAGTATGCAAATTGAAAAAATCACTGTACGGACTGAAACAGTCACTAAGGTGCTGGAACGCTGCCTTCCGAGATCACATGATATCAATTGGATTTCGTCAGAACTCAGCCGATTCCTGTGTGTTCCCAAAAAACCAACAACGATAGTTGCAGTATACATGGATGATCTGATTGTGATTCCAGAGACTGAAGATGAAATGAAATGTCTGAAAGCCAGTCTGTCAAGCTGGTTCAAGATGAAGGACATGGGTAAACTCCACTATTGTTTGGGAATGACGATCGAGCAGAACAGTAAAGATAAATCCCTAACGATCCATCAAAAGCAGTACATTTTGAAGCTGATTGTTGTTAATTGACCCTGAATATTCATGCTTTATTAATATAACTTTATTTGTAATTATTGTATGTACATAATACTTTATTTATTGATTAATAATTTTACTGAGCATGCGCACACAATTCAAAGAGAAGGAAGGAACGAGTGGTAGCTCTCTCTCACGCGAGGTTCTCACGTTGACTCCCTGGCTGTCCTGACTAGAGGAAGACGCGCAACAAGCTGCCCCTTCTTGCTAAGGGGCTAGAGAGGCAAGAGTTATTACCAAGAGAGATAGTTATTTCTCTCCTTTGTCTCATTCCCTCTAGCAGAGCCATAGACCTAGGACAGTTCGAGGACCCTCGGGACACACTTGACCTAAGGAACGAAGCGATTATAAGCGGCCCTTCTTACTAAGGGTCCATAGAGGCAAGGAATTAATTATCTATAGCTAGACTTGTCCCCTCTGTTCCTTTCGTAGTTCGCTTTCGAACACTGATTGAGAAATATGGGATGTCCCATGCTAAGCCACTCCTGCCAATCCATCTGTTAGATTGAAGAAGGGGAAGCAACTGTGTCGACTGCACTATGTATCAATCTATGGTACGAGGTCTCATTCATGCCGCCACAGCAACTCGTCCTGACATAGCCCATGCAGTGGGAGTTGTATCGAAGTTTAACTCGAAACCCACTCAAACTCATCTAAAGCAAATGTCAAAGGAACTCCTGATTTAATATCCAGGAGGTAACGGAACACTCATTGGATACTCAGACGCTGACTGGGCTGGGGATCAGGATGATCGTCACTCAAACGTCTCTCCATCAGCTGGCTTAGCAAGAATGGTAGCATTGTCGACTTCTGAAGCAGAATATGTTGCTCTCAGTTCCGCCTGTCAGGAGGCTGTTGACAGACATCGGTACCAGTCTTGCTGAACCAGTGACTATCATGGAAGACAATCAAGGTGCCATAGCTTGCAAAAAACCCTGTTGATCACGCTCAAACAAAGCACATCGACATTCGTTTTCACTACATCCGTGAAACAGTTCAAGGCGGATCAATCACCCTCCGACATTGCCCTACTGAAAACATAATTCCGGATATCCTAACTAAGCCACTGACCAAAGGACGATTTGAAGCTCTATGTGAAGCTCTAGGACTCAGAATAAACAGAAGAATGTACAACATGAAATTAAGTGGGAGTATTATTATGTATTTTATTTTGTAAGTAATCATGTTGTACACATACACACACATTACTCTCTATTATACTAATATTTAGTGATGTAATTAACTTGTGATCTCATTTTTGTTGTTACAATCACAGTATGTATTCTCTAGTATCCCAGTTTGTTATAGTCTTTACTATGTGCAGTTTATGGGTATATATATATATATATATTATTATATATAGGACTTCAATTTTTTCTCTGTATACATGTAGATGTATACTACCTTACTTGCATCAGGAAAAAAGGCGGTAAATGATCTTTTGAAAAATAACTTTCAAAGTACATCTACAGCACTTTCATGATTTTGATAAGGGGATATCGTACAAAAGTTTCTTTTAAGTACAACATTAGCGAATACTTTAGTTCAAATTTTATTCTAATCAATAGGATGAATATACATTATTCAAAGCAACGAATCTTACCCTAGACCCAAGATGTACAAGACAAAAAAAAGCAAAAAAAAAACTTAATGATGGGAATGAAACCAGTATAGGCACATGCTGATGTACTATAAAAAAAACAATTATAAAAATAATTAAAAAATAAAATAAAATAATTATTAGTGCATGTGTATAGATTTATTTGGTAACTATATTGCACTATCCCTTTCCACTGTGAAAATTACAAGATTAACAAAAAACGAAGAATATCAAAAAAAAATCATTAACCAACTGTTCTTCCATAATAGACAGTTCTCGCATGAAATCCTGTTTCAAGTTTCATTAGAATGACATTTTCTAACACAGGTGCACAGGTGTCATTTCCAAAATATAACTCTTGTGGGAGGCAATGAAATTAATTATTACCCAATACATGATTCATGGTCTAGTAAAAAGAACAGTACACATGCTATTAAACCATTGCAATCCCCATGACCCTAGCCTGATTATTAATAAACGCATAGCATATCCATGTAAATCCAAATCGTACATGTACAAGTGTATTGTAAAAGCAAGTGTCTGCCACTTGTACATACACAAGGAGAAGCCTAAATTTAAGGTATCAATGTACATGTACTGTACAGGGACTCCACATACCATAAAATGGGAAATTTACTGTATTTCGTATATGCCTCTAAAATTAAAACAATGAAAATTGTTCTACTAATATTAAAACAATGAAAACTGTTTACACAATATAGAGCCTGTACAAATGGAGCTCATTGTACAAAAAGAGCTCATTGTACGAAATTAAACAACTAGAGCACTAAAGTGCGAACCCTCACCACACTGACTAACCAATGATTACCACAAACCACAGTAATGCACAAATCCACACATTACTACACAGATCCATGCAGCTCCAGTTACCAAGTGATCACTTCCATTATTTAAGACGATTGTGACTTAGTAAACATTTGGTGCACTTGAGAAATTGCATGGGGTATTAAAAATTTGCACTTGCTAATTAAAAAATTGCAGTATAGATTCTTATGGGCAGAGCCTCCTAATTCTCATAATGAATAATGGAGAAAAGACTGACTTAAACGCCAAACAAGCTGATCTTTGGCAAAACAGCTTTCGAAGCAATGAAAGGTATGCAAACCTACTTCTAACAAGAAGATACAATAATAGATCAAGTTTTAGAGCAATTCAACCAAGTACATGGCTGAACCACTCGAGGACAAAATCGTGTGCTCACTTTTGACATCCAAAGCTAACGAACGAAATTACTAATAAACTATTCCATTGTCAGTTTTTTACATAACTATCATTGTGACTTAATACCTGGGACCGCCCCAAAATTAAGTGCAACTTTTAAGCCATCTGTATAGTTTGCTGCAACGTTTTTTGTAACAAAATGTTGTTATATTGAAGGATTAGCCTTACTTATGCCATTCATTTGCTTCAAATTTACAAAGGTACTGAAAACGGAGGCAAACTCGAACAAAGATAAACGCACTTCGAGCAATTTTCCAACTTTTTTCCCATCCCCTCACGAAGCTGAAATTCTATTATGAGTTATAGCTTACATTGATGATGGTAGCCTTCCTTCTCAGAAAGTTTGAAGAGATTTAGCTGGTGGTCATGGAAAACAAACCGTTCAAAGTGAGAACAGGTTACTAACTAACTAATAAATGCACTAAACGTGCAGATCCCTCACCTGTAACTCATTCAGTAGTAAGATAACCTGTGTGTTGAGGCCAGAGTGCTTGGTAACAAAACAATAAGCACTTTTATAATTGAAGAACTATATGCATGCATGATTTTGAAAGGTGTGGCTGAAACATAAACATTGTTATTATAAGATCAACAGTATTACTACTCTATCTATTAAGATAACTACCTATATTTGATCTTTGATAATTCAATGAATAATAAACAAGCAATATGTATATAAAGGTAAGTTTTACTGATAGTTCAATCAGTGCAAAGATTGATGCAAGGGAAAATTAATACAGAGCCTGAATACTATAAGGTGTGTATCTGGAGGTGAGGAAGTAGAAAGTATTGTAAGTGACGACACTATGACTATACCATCACCAGCACCACCCTCGGTAATGGTTGAAGATGGTGACGCTGATCACAGAGCCGGTCGTAGTGGCAGTTCATTTGCAGGCAGTGATAGTACTAGGCAACCAAAGAGAGAAGCGGAGCTGACAATTGATGAATTAAAAGCCAGCATCAAGACACTGCTGTCAAAGAAGGTATATACACTGAACTATAGAAATTAAAATTGTACAGTATTTAATATAAATTTATATAGATGAAAACAGAAATTTAACGAAAACCGATTGAGAAAGGAGGAGGTCGAGGAGGACGTGGTGGTCGAGGAAGAAGAGGTGGTCGCGGAAGAGGTGGCAGAAACAATACTACAAAAAAAATAAACATATATATTATTAGATTAAAATTAACATCATTTGTAAGTTAAACTCATGATAAATATGCACGATTGATCCATGCATGCATGCTGCAGCACAGAATGGATGTTGAAGAAATAGACTTATTTGTCTGATCTGCGTGCTACAAAAAAAATAAACATATTCAATAATTATTAGATTAACTGACTGAGTGATTGAGTAGTCTGATATCAGCTACCTAGTGGTATATAATAGAGAAAAGTATATGCATTATATAGCATACAGTTAAATATACATTATTAAGTATAGCAAATTTAAAGTCAACAAAATGTTAGGATGTGTCAATAACCTAGTACATGAAGGCTGTGTCAATAACCTAGTACATGAAGGCTTTATTTGTAAGTTCATAGTAATTATACCATGATGTATATGTACCTAACTGCTGCCATTTCCATTCTTTTCAAATATTTCGGCATGTCTGACACCACTTGCCAACGGAAGGAATTTAAGGTCTCCTTTCCATATACCCTTATAAAGAACTCCATAGTTGCCCCTCCCAATAACTTCATTAAACTGTATGTCTTTGTAAGGAACGCTACATATGGCTAAAAAATTATGATTCAGTTTGTAAATGGTGACATTTTTCAATTTAATGTTGTGTAATTATGTACCTTGATGAGTTACTTTTTCCTTGTAAATTGAGTGGTGTAATTTTAACACTCCCATATGAAAAATATGTTAAAACTTTAAAATTTAAAATGTTTTCACCACCAATCGTACGATAAAATAAAGGAACATCAACATATACTACATGGAGTACTTTGTCCATTTATCTGAGGTCGAAGGGCGCTTTTCCCACTTGTAATCCTGCTTAGGTGAAATTGCAAACAGCATAACTGGCTTTCCGGCATTCAAAACATGAATTCCTTCGCAACAGACAATTCTTTTTTCTGCCGATAGAATATAAATTTACTACAAGTATATTGTGTCACCCTTTACATGTATGATTCATTGCAATTCACAGCAATCAACATTAATTTTCATTAATTGTATTCGTTGTTAATCAAAACAATAATAAACACACCCACTCTCTATACACACCCTTATACACCAATTATCTTATAGGTAATACACCAACCCTCTGAGGTAGCCTATTATTTGTGTTCACTAAATTTTAGAATGAATGTAAACAATTTTTTTTTAACTATGTCATGAATTCTTACGAATTGTCATAATAAAAATTAATTGTCATAATGAAAATTAATACTTAGGCACTGGATGCTAAATAGTACTATAAAGCCTCATTCGCATGGGCTATATGTTATGGCGATGGTAAAAAATACACGAATAGATTAAAATCTTTTACATGGCGTACTCTTTAGCACACGAACTAACAAACAAACAGTCAAACCATTTCTTAAACTTTGCTCAGTGGATTGATACAGGAATGAATAAGTTTAAGTGAAAGTAGAGATGAAGAAATAGATGAGCTAACCAATTATTTGTCCTTAACTCTTGTCAGGATGGATATGACTGTTGGAACACGAACACTACCAGTTCTCACTACCCTAGGTTAACCGTAATTGCTTGCTTGTGGTGCCAGCATCATCTACTCCGATTAAACGTGTGTTCTCTTCAACTGGATATGCTTCAAGAAATGAATTGGAAACTGAAGTTCTCATCAAAACGAATATACTCATGAAAATTTATACTTTTGTGTGATCATAGCAATCAAATAACTACAATTGAAACCTAAAAACTAAAACTAAATCTTTGGATTACTAACTAAAACTAACTAAAACCGAAATTGACAATAAAAACTAATAAAAATCAACAAAATTAATATTTTGAAAATTAATAAAAAGTCCTGGTGCATAACTAAAACAACACTAGTAGACGTATTTGTGATAGCTTCTGCCTCGTAAATCATGCCATTCTGTTAGTTTTTGTCTCGTAAATCATGTCAAACCGTAAATCATGTCAAACGATGATCGATCTATTCTTCGTTCACTTCCAGGGCAATATCGGTATTCCCTAGGGAATATGTATATTTCACAGAAAGTGCACGTCTATCGCAAATAAACTGCGCGCAGTGCCTTTGATCTGTAAGGCTAATAATTGCTCATACAGGTGCATGTTCTGTTTGATATGTGATACTGTTGTGCCTGCATGCAGGTGTCAAAAAGAAGGTTGAGAAATTGGAAAAGAAAAAAGGGTGCGAAGAAGTCATGGTCAACCATTTGTGTGTGATGATGTGTGATGTCTTCAGAAGACAATGATCAACAAACAATTCTTGGGAAGTTGGAAATCATTGGCAAATCACATCCATAATATTCATCACGACCAGTACAAACGGTCTACATGGGATGTTGACGTATTGTAGGTGCTGTTGTTAAGGTGATTGACTTACCCATTTTTTTTCATTATAATAGACCTCACCTAGATAACGTTTGCGGAGGTACAATGTGTCAAAAAATGGCTCCTTTCTCATATGAATGGCCATTTTCTAGCCACGCCTAGACGTGGTTGATTAATTCATTTAATAACTGCAGTGCGTGCACTGAAATATCATTAATATTACCTACAATTATTATTTAACTAATAAAATGAAAATTAAAAATCAATCAACCATTATAATAATCTCGAATAATTTTGAGTAGCTATTGCAGACTCTCTAGTAGCAGGCTACTCTCAAATACAAGGTACAAGGGGTCCTACATTAAGAAGCTCCTGTAACTGGTAGTATTTGTATCAATTGTAGGTGTGGTTGTTTTACTAATCTACAAGTGCTAATCTATACAAGGATCGGCAAGTGGGATGTTACTTGAAGAATGGGTGTGGTTTTAGGACACGTATAATGTTCAGTATAGTATAATTATTGTGTATAGTGTGTACCCATAGTTGTATGTAGTCAGTAATAATGTTATTGAGTGGTTGTCAATCGGTATGTGTTACTCTGAGTGCTATGTGGAAGTCATGTGTCCGTATTTGCTCTATCAACTTTTTTTGGAGGACAACTCAATGTAATTGAGGAGCCCAAAAGCGAATCTCTTGAACTTAAATTAATTTCAGTGTACATTGTGTATGTTTGATAGTGGCATGCACAACCATGATTTAGCCTGTAGACCCCTTGGCCAAATCAAGTGTTAACCAAAATTCAATGATTATCATTAGAAATCGTAGATACCCACGCAAGTAATTTTTGTAGGGCAAAATTCATATTTAACAGTAGAAAAACATGACAAAAGCACGTATTACTCACAAATGACACAGCAGAATGCAAGCTGCAAACATAGCCATTTGTTTACGTTAAACGTTGCAAAGATTCTCTATTTCGTAGAACTTCAACAAAAAGGAGCCTATCTCCACTTCCACATTGGAATTTTGCAATGACTTCACGGGAAAATTTTTTTCTATCACTGCCAGTATTGTTATTAATGAAACACTTCGTTTTGGCAAAGGGGGTCTACAGCCCCCTCACTCTATAGGCTGCTCATGTTAACTATGACCCCCGTAAATTTCCCCATGTATAAGAGTACGCCATACTTACATGTAAGTATTGGATTACCGCTGCCTTTTATAGAACACTCAATATCAGCCAAGGACAAGAACGTTTTTATTGAAGGCTATATTATAGTCTGTCACAACGTTAGCCTCATTTTTGCTAGGCCATAGTTATAAGTCAACCAAAACCATACCACTTATTGACTGTGTCAGGGATATTCAGCACCGGCACTGTCACATCATCTCTTCCACATGCCTTTTCTGGAGTCACATGCAACCATTTCTGTCGGCAAAACAAAAAAAAAATGGCAAGAGTACAAGGTTGTATCATTGAAATCAGGATGGAATTACTCATGATATGTCAACTCCCTCTAGTATGTGTCGGTTATCCAAGCTTTTAGTAAAATCGGCATGAATACAACTGTGTTGAAATGCTTGGTGCACAACCATGCAAGCTTGAACATTAGACGAAATTGTTTTGATATGAATGGTGAACTCTGGTCAAGTATATGCAAATAGAGTTTGACATTAGACAGAAGGTTTGAATGGCGTATACTAATTTCAATGTAGCTGCAATCTAAATAATAGTTAAAGCATGGTTTCAAGTGCATTATCGAAATTATCCGTACGAACTTCCGGTCGAGTTACTAAAAATAAGGCCGAAGGCCAAGTGCTTTATTTTTAGTCACGAGACCGGAAGTGAGTACGGATGAAACCGATAATGCACAAAGAAGCCATGCTTTAATTGATTTGTAGTATGTACTAGCTAATTCATTGGCAGTGAGCAGTTGAAATGTTGCTTACGAATCGTCTCTGTCAGAAAAATAAACTTGATGTTGTCACTCGACCTGGAGAACAGGATGCGAAGTGTACCAAGTAAGCCTTTTTAGTGAGTAGAAACGCTAGCCGAGCTGTGGCCATGTACATCACAGGCGTTTTGGCATATGTGCTCTGAAGAAGCTATAACTAGTTGTTGGTATGTATTGAATCTGTTCGTGATAGTGTTTCGTTTCCTTTTTTTTGTGAGCACAGGTGTGTTCCTGGGTGTGTCGCTTGTGAATATAATTATAAGCTTTGAGACTAAACCCATAATAGGTTCCTAAACCTTCCCAGTATACAAGCTGGCAATTCAAACTGCTTTGCTTCACAGCTGGGTCCTGATAGATGGTAGGGCCCACGTTGGGCCCATTGGTCCAATGAATGCATGGGTTAAGCTAACTCTACTTTCACTCTTCTCCTGTTATTGGAGACATGTACAAATATAAAACCTACTATATCTAGGGTTTCTGGCACCCAATACAAACAGCTGTTCAAATGGAATAAAAAATTTTAATTGCAATGAATTTAATTATTTCATCATTATTGGTCTTTGATGCGGGCCTAGGCCCGTGTGGGCCCAGGTTCAGCTCCGCCAATGCTTCACAGCCCAGACCACTCTGGATGCTTATCCACTGGTCGAGTGGTAGAAACTTAGCATTGTGCCTCAATTGAGTGCACTGTCGATGTTTTTGGATAAGCATTCCTTCACCAAGAGTGCTTTGTTTTTGCTCATGGCCAATTCCCTACGCTTTAGTATGGGAATTTACAGTGCTTTTTATTCACTGTGGATACTTGGAATTTGAGTGCTTTATCTGATTTAAGGCACTGTCGGTCCCTTTGAAGTTAGCTAGTACCATACTATAACTTGTATTAATCACCCCAAAACTTAACTGCCGGTTCACCTAGTGCTTGGCTTCTTTGCAAAAATGGCGGCAGAAAACCCACAATTTTTTTGTATCTCTAAAACCTTATAGTGGGCAATTAATAGATTGCAAAATCAATTTGAGAGCTGTAGCGTAAAGGGAACCCCATGCACTGGACGTTTAGTTCAACAAACCATTAATACAGGTAGCGGCACTCTAATGTAACCCTTCTTTATGATTCTGTAGCCTTTTTACGCTAGCATAAAAAAGGAACTTTAGAGAAACTTTGCAACCATATGTACTTATAATATGGCAATTATCAGTTTTGTTTCATTACAATGTTCAATGAGGTCAACGTACATTACATGCATACTGCGGATAACAAAAAATCATAATTTAGATGAAACATAAGTAGAGCTTCAATTGATCATGGAAGGCTTTAAAATTTGCCTCCATTGAACTGAAATTTGCTTTAATAGTTGACTGGATTACTTTTACATCTTCGACACTGTTCAGTCTGCCTTCTATCACAGCTCTTGTGCCTGTGGTACTCTAGGTCTAAAATAAAACACATGCAGTAACTCCTGTACAGTATATGATGTAGTAATTGCACTACACAAAGCATACGAGAGAAGTTTTAAAAAATGGGTAAAACAAATGACATTACGCAGACAATTATTTATCTCTCGACAGTTGGCAGATTTCTGAATTTTTTTTAACTATTTATGAAATATGCACATTAGCAACCCCATTTAATCCATGAAATGACCTCGAATTTGAGAAAATAGCACTTAACATGAGTAATGATGTAAAATAACTCGAAAATGGTCTCATGAACGATTACTGTTTTTTAAACGAATAGGTATTTATATGTGACCGTGTCTGAGAAAACCTGTTATCTGTCACAAAAATTGAATTTGAGTTATAATTAAAAAACGTGGGGTGTGGCACGTAATTCAATGGAATTCTCGATCAACGATGGGGATTTAACTGTCTGCAACTCTTTCGTATATAAAGATATGCTTGCAAAACTTGCTCTATTACCTCTCAAAGGTCTGTAGAGGTAAGCTATAAAGTTTCAGTAACGTACAATGCACATTCACCAAGTTGCAACTCGGTAAAAACGGGTTGTGTCTCAAATGCAGACCGGACCGGACCCCATCGCGCTGACCACTAGCGCGTGGGTGGAGTTAAGGGCGGGGTCTGAGCACATGTGTGGATGTGGCATAAGTTTTGGCTTGTGTGACGCCATGAGTATGACTTGGCCCGGAGTATAGGATGATGGAACTGAACTATGGCTACATGCATGTACATGTAGCCTGCATATATTGAGTCAGAGCCAGCACCACTAGCCTGGCCATCGCATGCAGTGGACATAGTACATAGGCCAGACTGTGCATGTACAGTATACCGCTTGCCAGCAGTTCAATGACTGTAACTATAAACCTCATCAGCCATCTCCAGTGCGTGTCATGCAGCAGCAAGTAGTGCACTATAGCATCCAGGAATTATACATATAGATTACTCAGTAACAACTCTGCTAATAACTTTGAATCATTATTACATCATTGAGTAATAACTGAACTGATTAATTTAATGCCGGTTGAGCATGAGTCACTGATTGCATGATTATTCTGTTTGTATTTCAATTAGTGAAGTCAATGAGTCACCAGTATATGGTGGAGAAACAGAAAAAGAATTTGACTAACAAAGATAGATCATAATGATTGCCATTGATATGGCAAAATTCGATGCAGTACTGAGTGACGGGAAGCTGGTTGGCCTTAGTGTACATAATGGCAACTTCTTGCTTGGGTGGGCAATGATATTTAGCCCAATAGTAGGCTTTATTGGACTGTTGAGTTGCCACAAACACTGAAGTACAATGAAAGTTCAACAAAAAAAACATGGTCTTGAATGGCTAAAGGTAGGCAGTAATTGGTGAAGTAAGAGGAATTCTGAAATCTACCAAAGCAGTTCGAACTTGGAAATGCCTGTCTTGTACTCCAAATAGCACTAACGACAAGCAACGAAACAAACAATTAGAATGCTATGACCTTTGCGGCTGTACTTCGACAAAAAAAACTGGGCATCTGTGATGTGCTATGCTGGCATTGTATTTTGCCTCATGCATATCTTTTGAATGCAACCTTTCTTTCTCTTGCCAGGGCCACAAAACTTTTATCCTTGCAACTGTCACATACTCCACAATCTGCTTTAATGCGGCACCGCTTACATCGCTGTTCCTCTGCATGTAATACAATATAAGTGTATAATGTTATAAAATTATGCCATTTCGGTCCATCATTGGCTGACTTTTAGCAGTGATACTTGATGGTACATTAACCATGTCCTTATGAGTCAAGACTGAATGTGGCTGCATTAAGTGATGACTACTCAAGCTGATTAACCACTTCTGGATTTCTGATATTCAATTCTGTAAAAATCATGCATACACATTTACTTGCCTATACCTAGGTATGGTTAGACTGGACTTTTTTATTTCCATTTTATTTCCATCATACAATTGAAGAGATCATCTATATTTTGATGTGTCATCTTAAAGTACTGCCTTCCAAACTGGTACACAGTAACAGGACTCTCCTTCTCAGTTTCTGCCCAGTAGTAAAGTGAATCATTCGCTTCAACGTAATAGAAGTTGCTACCTATGGTTTTCTTGAATGCATTTTCAAGCTCATTGTTCATGATTATGAATTCTCCTTTCCACGGTAGCTTTGCCAATTCATCATTACAGATGGCACTAGGTCTAAAACAAAAAAATTACTGCATGCATGCATGAGTTATACACATCAGCATACATGCAGAATGCATGCTGCATGTATGCTGATTCAATCCAATTTCATACAATACCTTTTAATTCTTCTCTGAACTATAATGGCTTCATCAGGATCAACTACGCTTGAACTATCAGTGATGGAGCCATCACTATCATCATCATTTAAACAGCTTTGTAAACAAAGATGACATATACAATTGTCATTTCTTTTTCCATGTATAACGTATGGCTTCTTGGCATAATACCTGTTATTGTTGTTGCTGTTGCTGTTGGTATTGCTGCTTTCCTCTTCACATTGCGGAGTACCTGTTCCATGATCCGTATAATGTGTACCTTCTTTAGCACTTTTGACTATCTCATTCAAAGAGAGGGCACACACTTCATCAATTATTTCAGCACTTGCAAACTCTTTCATGAGTTCATATTCACCTTGTCCTATATATAATATGAATCAGTTATCATGTATTTCACATAATACATGCAATGCCATGATGCATGTCCGGCGTATCACAAAAAATCATTTTACCAGCTAATCCTCGTTGCCAATCATTCCAAAAGAATACTAGCAAATAATACACCCCAGTATCAACAGGTACCTCCTTCCATTTCTGAAATCCTTTAAGAAACCCTTCGGATTGATTTGTTGTTACTCCACTGAGTGGATTGCATATGTGCTACTCCTCAAGATTCCATCTTCCAACTGCATGCTTCACTGTGACCTATACATAAAATGCATGAAAATAAGTAGTGGATTCTTAACAATCTATCAGAATGCATTAGATGAATATTCGATATGGCCTATACCTTGTCATGTATTTCATTCATAAAGTAGTGTAAAAATGGCTCACTCCACTTCACTTTCACCTCACTAAGGTAATCCTTTTCAGTCTTTTGATGAATCGTATGTTGCTAACATATATGGATGTGTAAAGTGAACTTTTGTTTATAGCCACAATTAAAGTGCTAACACACTAAACAACAGGACAACTAATGTATCCCTCGCTTGCTGCGCCCACGCTCGGAATAAAAAGTAGGAATGAGAGAGCCCCCAACAAAAGTAATGAAACAAGTGGGGGTGGTATGAGGGAGCAAGAAAGACGATAACATTGACTGCTATCCTATTGTGAATTGCAAATTTTTGCAATTAATGCACAGTATAGGATAGTAGTCAATGTTGTCGTCTTTCTTGCTCCCTCATACCACCCCCACTTGTTTCGTTACTATTGTTGGGGGTCTATGCCTCTCATTCCTACTTTTTCTTTTTTTTTATCTATCTTGTGTACATATACATTGGAACCTTTCTTCCTATTGTGTATAACTGCCACCCTCTCCTGATTTTGATCATTGACAAAGCTTTTGAATATGCAAACAGAATGTCATTGTAGTCGAATAAAGAATTGAATCCGTACAAGCAAATTAGGAGTTTGGTATCATAACTATTAACAATTGTAATTACTTACTGATTTGTGGACTATAAGTAAGTGTGGTTTTTATTACAAAGTTTTGTTAGTCGCTTAGTTCTCTCGTATTCGTTTGTTGCTCTCTTGACTAGTTGACTACCCCCCAAGGTGAATGTTCTTATTTTGCCTATATTACATTCATCAACTGCTGTACACCATATGAAAGGGTTAAACGGTAACTTCTGGAAGCACTCCACAATCTAACAAGATTCACCACAATGTAGCTACGAATTGATCTTGGTAGCGAGAGCTCAGGCTGGGTAGTGTATGACAATTTCGCAATGGGTAGCCCAGATACTCTTACAATAGGCAACTACTCCGGTGGCAATGTAGAGGCCATAATAACCAGTTCCGACAAGATTACAACTGGCCATGGGGAAACTTACCCGATCGTGTTGGTGGTTTATCACCTTGTTCGATCCCAAGGAATTCCAGCCTTACAGTACTACAGGACGGGACTACGTTATCTATCCCCAAGGTCACTTTAGCATTTCAATACCATAAAGATGTGGATACGAACACGTAGATATCCCTGCATTGGGCTCATTAAAGTACAACAGTTAGAAAACTAGTTGTTTTGTCACTTAATCTTTTTGTATAATGAAAACAGTGATTATTTTATCCATCACACAGATCAATCTATCGAATCAATTATTTATTTCTGTACAGCCACCTCCTCTCTGTTTATTCATCAGTAATTTAAAAAACAAGGGAACATTGGGCTGGGGTACCCACTGATACAGGTGGTAAGGCTAGGATAACTATATACGATGATCATGTCAATCCAGTCCCGGGAAGGCACCTCCAGTTGGTTCCATATCAGTTTAACTCGAAAGCACCTTACAGAGTTTAATTGAGAAAAGGCCGAATAAATACAACACCAAACCAATCCATCTTTACGTAAATTTACATGATTACTGTTGTGATCCACTTATAATATCAACCAATCCCCTTGACACCCAACGTAGCATTAGTGCATGGACTTGAATCAAACATCTTTCAACAAATCGAAACATAAATTATAATAACTGTTACAATATAATAACTGTTACATAAACAGGAACGATATGAAAGTTAATCTTTAAGGGTGTTTAACTTTAACATTATTATTGCAAAAAGTCAATTAGCGCGCGTCACAAGAAAAGTTGAAATTGTCCTAGCAACGTCCTGGCAACAAGAAGTGCATTTTGTTTTTCTCATGTGACATTGCGGGGAAACCCTATAACATCTCACTGAGGTTTTATTTGGAAAGACGAAGAAAAGTGCTTTACAACGATGGTCGAAATACCCTCGTATCTTTTCCGCATCAGTTGCTGAGACGGCTCAAAGTTTAAGGATACTGTGTGATTCCGAGAGGCTAGGAGCACCACACAGAAGTTTTTATGGCGTTATGTGCAATACAGAGTAGTACTCATCTCCTCGACTGTTAGGACTCTTTGAACTTACAATTTTTTTACCGATAAAAATTGGTACTGAAACTAGAGGTAAATTGGCAAATAAAGCATGATATTGTACTATTCAATATTGTATATACATTGTATTGTATATAGTGTGAGTCATGTCAGGATCACTTTTTTACGTAGTTTCAATGGTGGTGGTTGTAAAGATTGGTTCACTGGTGAAACTCTCATATGATGATTCTGTAATACAACTCTCAACTAGATCTCTCATACTGTCTTAGAAGCATGAAGAGACTCGGCCCCTTGTTCCCCATTAGCCCACAGCCTACTTTCCATTGTCGAACCCAAGGCACCACATGGTCCTCGAGCATATGCATTTTCGCAGGATTGTGGCTGAGAGAAAGGTTGAGCGATACGACTTCAGGAACTCATCAATTGTTCAAGAATGGAATTACCTTAGTGTCAGTAATAAAAACGGTCACTAATTTTGGCGGTTTGGTATGTAGATGCATTTGGCGGCTTCTTAATTTAGCGTTCTTCCAAAAAAAAAAAACTGACAACAATCAAATGGAAAAAAGAACAAAAAAAAAAACAAAACAGAAAATCAATATAAAGTTCCTAAACGCGTCTGGAACCTGTGTTCGAGTACTAACTTAATTTCCTTCAAATCCCAGAATCATAACCAATTGACTACCAAGTACTACAACATGTATTGTGATATGCCATTTGGATATGCTGATTAAGTATTATTAGCGCTCACTTAAATTGGCGTTTTTCTACCTTCTCGCTAAAAACGCTAAAATTATAAACCGTTTTTTAACGGTATAGTAATTGATTAGAGTCATTGTTACCTAAATCAGTTGCATCACTTGCAGAGATACATTCGCTGCTATCGCACATCTGATGACACTTGGTAAACAAAGAAAGGACACCTTGGAACTTTTCAGAAATATGATTCAACGAGTGGCGGTGAATGGTGAGTGGCTACTGCATCACAAAGGCTGTAGGGAACATGGAAAACTATATCAAGATGTGTAATAGCTTACTGACCTTTAAAGCTCGATGGATGTGATTCCCAATGAAAGAACCACCGTGGTAAGCTTGTTTTTCAACGTTAAAGGTACCCAATGCCTTGTCTAACGACTTCACAAAAATCCCATCCTGCTTATCAAACCTATTATACTGGTCAATTTTAGGCTTCTGCATAAATTGAGACACTATGATATGGACTGTATTATACTATAGTACACTTACTATTGCTGATATCTTTTGGTGTTTCCATTGATTAGATTAGTAACACTTGGGCTAGTTTGTGGATCTACTTCAGACATCAGTAGTAGTAGAACAAGTACAGGGAGCTCTGTCGTGAGTTTGGATAACTCGGGTCTGTAGTGATGCCTTTGTGTTTAGGTACTCATGAAAGGATGACATCCCACTAGCAGTTGTTGGGTCACCAACTTCTGGTAGTTGGTGGTCTAAACAGTGACACTCCTCTTCAAGAAGGTCAAACAGCCGCTGAAGTATACCCAAAGTGACCAGGTGGGCACGCCTTGAAATTGAATAACTATAATGAATATACCAGATAGGTACCATAATGAATACTGTTATATTTACTTATGAGAGCTTTCCTATAACATTCTCATACAACTTGGAAGTCGCCACCATCTTCCAGAAACTGAGCATGTTTCACAGCTAATGTGTCTAGTGTTCTCTGGGAGATATTGTAGTCATTACTAATCTAGGCGTTTGCATTTGTGCTGATAGTGCAACAGTGTCGACCTATATTTGGTAAAGATTTGAATGTACATCGAACCCTAATGCCGTCTTACCAGATGCACCTGAAATGGTACACATCAGTTCGTAGTCACTGAACATAAATAATCGGATTTTGTACTCCCTATGATATTATAATAATTATTATCATTATGAATAGTAATATTAAAAACGTCTTGCCTGTTTGTTGTAATTGAGACAGATCTTCTTTGTATCGATCCAAGGCAGGTTTACAGCAGTATCAGGTGCCTCAAACAAAGCAAACACAACTATTGCGAGTCGAATTGGGTTTTTCCACATTCACAATTTCTAGTGAAGTCTATGTCCCGATCTCGTCAGCTGGAATAAGGCCATCATGCCATGTGAGTTGCTTTAATCTACATATAAACCGCCGACTAAGAGTGAATTTGCTGCATATTTAATAATACAGTCAATTAAGTAATTATTTCACCTGTCCTTTTCTTCAAGTAGGTAGAAGATTAGCTGTTTGAGGTCAGGCACATAAGCCAGTGGTGCTGGTCTCACTTGTCCTCCACGTTTCAGAATGGCAGCTTCAATTTTAATCTCCTCATGGTCAGCTTTTAGCAAAGAGTGCTGTTTGTGTTCACTGGCAACAGTCACATTCCATCCATCTAAATATTATAGGGTGCAAAAGTTTAATGAGTGCTGCTTACAAGAGGGTGTGGTGTACCACTGTTTGCCATACCTTCTCATTAATCTTAATTTATTCCATGGAAGACAAAGGTCAGCCTTCATAGCTATACCTTCCTACATACACATTGAATCTTTTATAAGCTCATTCCTTTCTTCCTTAGGGACTAGTTTCATCTTTGTGCAAAATCTCCTAGGCTGAGTGCCTGCCGAAACTTCAATAAGTCTTTGCTTCTTCGTCTTATGGTATGCTTTGAAGACATTCCAGAGGGGTGAACTTGTAACCATAACCAAGCTTATTGTAACAATTATAAACATAACTTGTGCATTTGCCTATCATTACAATAATAATGGTATAAAGTTTTATTGTACAAGTACTTACCCGTGACAGTGTACATGTAGTGCTTTTATTGTGGTGGAAAGCCCTCGAAACAACCTTCATCGCTGCTTGTTCCTCTTGATTGGATCGTTGTTCTTCCAGTGGCTGATTCAAAACGTCCTTCGAGGTCATGCTAACTGAACTGTGGTGAGTACAATCTTTTTCAATCTTAACAGATTTGCTACACTTATCACATTTCACCAATAGGTTATCAAGCATTTTCTCGGGACAGATTGGAAAAGGTTGAAGAAGAAGAGGTGTGCTTGTCGGAACAACCCGGACACTCAAACGTATCGTGAGAGATTAGTCTATTACAGCAGCTGGAGCAGACTAAAGATTGGCAAGGGTTTATTTGAAGGGGGCTGTTAGCAGCTCAATGGACATGTGGGAGGATTGGCCATCGGAACTCGTGATGCTGTTAAGTAGCAGCTGTTACAGAAGAATTTTGGGTGTGTGTCACTAGTGTGTCTTCTAGTATCAATTCCCAACTGTGGCAAGACTGTCAAGTACTTCAAACAACTGTACTTGGTTTTCCCTAGAACCTTTGAGCACACACGGCAATGTCTGTCCAGGAAATCGGATTTTTAAAGTAGTGTAATGTGTGTGCAAAAAAAATTGTAAGCTGTTAAATTTTTATATGTAGCTATTCAGCAAATTTAGCTGTATAATATCTAACCTTCAAGTATCTTGTAAAAACTTCCTTGTTGTAGTAAAAACACTTATAAACAGACCGCCTCAAATCTTCTTGAACAAAGACTGTGTATACAGCTGGTGCGCAGTAGGTTGTCTTAACTTAATATTATGCGCACTTAGCATTATGCAATGGGGAATACCCAAACAACGTCTAGGAGGTGGCTAAGAGCTCTGTGGGTTTGTTTATGAATATAGTTTACGTTATAACACTGCACTATAAACAGGAAGCCATTATTGTTGCTATCTCCAGCAATACCGTAAATACAATTAACCGTTCATTATTGACTTTTTGCAAACTAATAAACACCCGTGCTGAAGTCGGACAGCAAAATCAGTACTATAATACACTGTATGAAAATTACAGTTATGCATGTATTTACCTGCCGTTATTATTGTAAGGTGAAGGTGATTGATGCAACTTCATTAATTGTGCCTTAACATCATTAACATTCCTCAAACCTAATTGGGGTTGCGTACTTGTATCTCATAATCAATTATGGTGCCCATTCTATAAGCTTTAATAAAAAACAAATACAGTAACCACATGTATTTATATATAAACATAGTGTAATCACTAATTGTACATACATTCGGTATACGTATACACCGGTATCTGCCCTTTTGGATTGAGCAACTGAAAATAGATTTTTAGGGGATTTTATTGCATTAAGATATGCTTTCATGGTTTTTATTCTGTGCTACATGATCTTGTCAGAGAGTTACCCAATACTCCTCCTGTTTGTGTGACCTCCAGTCACCTGGTGCCATACCCTCAGGCATATACAAAGCAACAACCAATAAAACTAGCCTGATCCATACTGGTTAGCCTTATGACTGGATGCTATGTCATGTAGTATGTAACAAAAGGATTCTTCTAATTCTCAATGTTTAGATACACTCATCAATATTCAGTGACTTCCGGTTTGCTAACATGAATCAAACAGCTTAATGATAAATACTTATATAATAATCCGTATTATATTAAATACAGATGACATCATAATTATATATATAATATGCTCGCTTGCAAAGGGAACAGCGATTCAATCATAGGAGCCAAGGTTGGCCAATTACCGAGGACATCGCATGATATTTTCCTAAGTGTAAGACATTGCATAGTGCTTTCTTATAAGGGTATACAGACTATATGTACGCCTTGGCTATGGCTGTTTTGTGGTGGTAAAGTATGTATTCTAAGAACCCACCATTCTCTAAGAGGTCTTTGACAAATCTTTCTGAATCCGCTAGCACACACTTTGGTTGAACGCTGTCTCACATACCTAGCATCAACCTTCTCGCCTTTTCTACCGTGCCACTCCTCCAAGACCTGCTTTAGACATGCCCTCGTTACATTTCATATATACCTATATGGCCAGCACATCTGATAATACAATATTTCTTTATTAGTCTGGTGGGACCGCCCACTTGGCATATTGCATGCATGATTGCATGCATAGATATGATTGCATGCATGCATGTGCAGCCCAAGTGGGTGGTTCCACCATCTTTTTCCAAGATGGGACCGAACCGGGTTGAGCCATTGAGCCACTCCCTACATAATGTGTGCATATGTGCGCACACTCTTGTTAATATTAATGATATTGCAACATACACAGCCAAGCGTACACACGTGCGTATCAGTCCGATTGCTTTATTGAGCTGATACTGTGCTGATTTAGATGATACAGGAATGTTTTGCTGTTAGTTATGTATCAGTACTGTAATCAGTTTTACACAGCATCATCCTGTATCATGCCACCTGAATCCTTTAACGATGAGAACCGATGGGAGTACATGAACAAATCGGAGCATGTATCAGGTCTGTATCAGCCAAATAAAGGTGTCCTAAAATGGCGTAAGAAGTGGTCAGGTGATTGTGAACTACAAGTTCTGTTGAGTTTAAAGTTATGATTTATGAAGTCATTTAAATTTAAAGAATCTTTAGTAACTAGTACTGTGACTCAGTGTTGTAACCTTATTTTAAACTTTGGTTAGGGATGGGCGATATTTTGATACTTTTATCAATCTAACGATATTTCAGGTATTAATATGGTATCGCATCGAATAAATTGCCTGAAAAATATCGATATAATAACCACGCCCATTTATTAATGTTAATTTTATTAAATAATGTGGTTAACAATGTGTGTTGAACTAAAAGTTAAAAAGAACTTTTTTATAGTAAGTTTCCTGTTTTTCTAGATAATGTATTTAGCATAAGTACTTCCAGTACTTATCACTTCATATAATCTTTGATTAAGTGAGCAGGGTTTCAAATATCTTATTGAAATCTCACCATGGATATTTGGTGCATATCGATTGATGTATCGATGGAGTATCGCCCATCCCTAACTTTGGTATGCTTTATTTTCAGTTAATTTTAATCCTTTCCTTTGATTGGGTTATGGTATTTCATAGCTGTGCGGGTGATCACATGCTGGCATGCAGTTTGGAAAACAGTTCGGAATGAAAAAGGACATTTTTAAAGTGAGTCTATAATCAAAATATCAATTATTGATTTATAGAGGTGCTGGGCAATTCTGATTCCCACCCGAATATTCAATTGCAGCTCAAGCAATTGCAGTCAGATTAATAAAGCTAAAAGCATTGTTTCTTAAAGTTGAACCACACCCTCAAACAATAATAAGCCATTAATAGTGATTTCTATTGGCGTATCATTATTTTTTACTTGCCATGTGAAATTTTTTACTTCTGTGTGGAAGTAAAATTGGTTTTCAATCTCAAGCTGGTCCTAAAGTACTGAATTGGAATTTGTTGCTAATTATTTTTAGATATTGCCCACCGGTAATAATTAATTAATTATTATTTGGTTCTACTGTGTACTAAATGTACATATCCCTCGCTGTAAACTTACCAGTGGCAAACTACCATAGCTTTCAACTGATAATCATCGATATGTAATGACTACACTGAGTCATCAAAGGAAAGCAAGACTAATCAATTAAGGTTAATTAATTCAAAAACAAACATTGAAGAATGGTCATAAGCTAGCAGCCATTATAGCTAAACCATTGACTTTGCTTAAAACGTGAAGACGAAGCGATTTGAATTGCGGCATTTGTTGGCCCTGCTATTTTCAGCACACAGTGAAAGTTCAAAGCTCACATCAGGAAGCAAGATACAGACTTGTGAAGTTTGACGCCATGTTGCCTAAAGCTAAACTTCAGACAGGTATGGACAGAAAAAGAATTTGTACATTAGCTTTATTCATAAGAAATGTACTCAAAGCCGTCTGCTATCAAATGCAAGTATTGAATCAAACGCTAAAGGGACATATTTATTATTTTGTAATAAAGAAGAACTTTGAAACTTGAATCAACCACTACTGACTGTTTAGTTCTTGGACATTTAGCTCCATTACCGACAGAGGCCGATGATCTATATGAATGTTTGATGGCTGTCAGTGGCATACTCACACCTGATGTTAATTCAGTGAAGGTGCAGAATCCATCGAACGTTGAAGGAAAGGTAACTTGAGTAGGGGACAAAAAAACATGCCATAGCAAAAACTTCAGTGTACTTATGTATAGTAGACCTCAAAATAGTATACATTTTTTGAAACAAAATGGATTGTACCAGATCATCAGTTGCATGTACATGTACATGTACATCACTTACAGTACATATTGCAAAGTATTTGTACAAAAGCATTTTTCTATTTTGGCTTGTACAAGCTATACCTAATAGTGATAGAACAGAAATAGTGCTGTACATACTATTCCATGCACCGTGCTGACTTAATTCATGAGCTCCCTCCCAATGTAGTACTCGTTTGTAACTCTGTTGTATACTTTAAATTAATCGTGTAGGAATCAATGGATACAGCTGTGATAAAAAGCATTGCCTCCAGGATGAAGCTTCCTCCATTGGTCATAATGTTACATCAATGGGGAGGGCCCTGTACCGCATGGGTTCATAGATATATTAATAGGAAAGGAATAATTATGAAGATCAGAATGATGTATGGCAAAAAAGCATTTATGTTTCAATCAAAGTTACTAGTGTATTTTTGTACATGTATAATAGCCAAAAGAAGGGCTAGCGATTCTTTATTATGGAACTGTCTACAGGGATGTCCTCGAAAACTCAAAGTAAAATGGCGGAGTGTAATGGAGCTGGTAAGTAATATTCATAACCCATGACTCTATAAACTACACATGATGTCACATTCTTTAGTGGATAGGCAGATTTTGGTCGAAACCTGTGCACAGTCAGGGTTAAAGTGGTGCCCTTATTAAAAGGGATAGAAAAAAAATCAGAAATATTTTAACCACGTACAGTATGTTTGGGGGCAGGGGGAAGTATCATTAGTATTGAACATATTAGCTTGTCATATTGAAACACACTGCTTGCAATTATATCTAAATGCCCACACAAATTAAAACATTACTATGAAAACCTGTTTCTTTTCCCCGTTTTGCTTATTGTACTTTTATAGTAGCTAAAAGTACCTCTACTATAAACTACTACCTCTCAGTAATTCAAGCCTGACAGTCGTGCATTGTCATTTTTTTCAGAAATGAAACGCTAAAGAGCATTGTGTGCAATTAACACGGGATTAAATATTTTTTGGATTGCCATGGTAACAGCTTAAATGGTTTCATAATGAATTATGTAAGCGGAGTTTCCCTGCAGGGGTGGATCCAGAACTTTGACATTGGGTGGGCCAAGTAAAGGCCTCCATAAAATCATAAGCCATTTCTATTCAGTCCCAAAATTATTGTTCACAGTTTACACAGTTGTTTTGCTATCATTGGTTCTAACAACAAAGTACTTTGAAAACAATGAATGAAAAGTGATTGGGTGGGCCTGGCCCTGCCAGGCCCACCCTTGGATCCGCCACTTTTTCCCTGGAGTATGACCACCATCAGAAAGAGCAAAAAATGGCGATTCTTCACAATTGCTTGGCATGGTTTATTTGCTTCAATCCATTACCCATTCGTTAATTGTAACACAAAAGTAAGACATGTACATGTACATGTATTAATGCATGAATTGCTTACAAATATGTGTAAACTACTATTCTATAAGCATGCATGCATGCCAGAATTTATTCTGGCCATGTTTTGTTTCTTCACTTCCTTTTCTTCCAAATCTTTGTTGCCATGGTAACCATACGTTTGCTATATTATCCTGTACAATAAATCAATTTTCCAATATGTTATATAGCCAGCAAGCTTGTGCCATGTAATTCACTGCTTTCATTTGTGGAAAGATACAAATATTTTAAGGAGGCGGGTTCCTAAGATCTATTCACAATTTTTTGTAAGCATTCATTTATTAAAAACAAGAAATAACTACATGTATACAAAGTGTTTAATAAAATGAAAAATTACATGTATATGAATGCTAAAAAATTTATTAAAAAAAACACCTGGCACAAGCGAAATTAATGAAAAGTTGAAAAAAAAAGAATTAAAATCTCAGACAGATCCAGCTTTGAAATTCACTCCTACTGCATTTTTGTGACCTGTTCTGGGTCTGTACAGAGGGATTTAGATTATCATTTGTACACTAGAACATTGTTGTGTGGGCGGTTGTGTAAACAACTTATGAATATTATTAAAGGGGGACCAGCCACCTTAAGCAGTTGTTGTCCACTGCTTGTTTGTAATAAACATGTAGGGTTAGCACAAAAAAACAGCATCATTTTATGTATGTGAATTGAATTAGTATCTTTACAATTCAGTTTTTCCCCAACTATTTTTCAGTCTCCAGATATCAATTTCAAGTGATTTTGTACGACAGAGCAGGAGATTTACTTTTTAGAACAGAAAGGTTCACTCACCATTCAAAGGATCCTAATGCGCACTGTGATATGAGGATTAACTCTGTTTTACTGAATATGGATATATCCGAGTTCTACACCAAAGAAGTACAAAAAATACCTCATATGCACAGCGATGTACGTAGCTGTAGCTGGCAGAAAGCATATAAAGCATCAGGTCTCAGCAAGTACAAGTGTACAGTTATCAAGCAAGTACAAATGTAGTGTTACACATACATACAGTATAGCCTAATGTTACATGTACATACAGTATAGCCTATAGCTTACAGGTACATATATTATAGCCTAATGTTACACGTACATACAGTATAGCCTAATGTTACATGTACATACAGTATATATAGCCTAATGGTACATGTACATACAGTATAGCCTAATGTTACATGTACATACAGTATAGCCTAATGTTACATGTACATATAGTATATATAGCCGAATGGTACATGTACATACAGTATAGCCTAATGTTACATGTACATACAGCTAGTATAGCACAGTATAGCCTAATGTTACATGTACATACAGTATAGTTGCATGTACATACAGTATAGCCTAATGTTACACATACATACAGTATAGCCTAATGTTACATGTACATACACGTAATACCTTAAACTCATTGGTCTACTATGAGAACCCTCACATAAATATTGTATTTGACCTTCACCATATACATGATAGTTATTGGAGTAAGCCCCACACTGGTCGAAAGCGTAGGTGCTTACGTACGTCCGTGGGTCAACCAAATTACGGATTCTGTTTACACTTCAGTAAATTCACATAAACACGGGTTATCAGATCACGCCTACCTGAGCAAATTTTAACAATGGCTATGTAAAGTCAGCTACGTAAACAACTGTTTGTTAGGCTATCCTCAAGAAATCTGTGAAAACTACACAGCTGTCCTATTGGATTCAAGCTGGAATACAAGCGACTTGTTGCAGATTTCAATCCATCATTTACACAGCTGTGCTCGCTATCACTAGAGACGGACTCTTGATTATACAAGTTTTCTAACTTCAAGAGCCATTATCAGTTACAAGTACACAATCAGAGCTATAAGTGTAGCATCAAGAACTGAGCTTCCTGGGTGAATTCATCGTTATCTGCGTATGCCACAGTCCTTCATGTAATAGCTTTCTACTAACACTCACACTTGGCTACCTGGCAGTCTGCTTTAATTAATTTCATTACATGCATGAAATGCATCATCGTCATGATGCATTTTTTTTCAGCTTAATAAAAGAGTACGCAGTACACAGCTTAAACTGCTAGATTGACATATGAGAGCAGAACGAAGTTGACTATGCTTCGCGAAGGTCGCCCCATCATTGTTTTACAATCGTCTAGTATATAATGGGTACGGTACGTACATATAGGTAGGGATTGATTTGTGTGAATGTATGGGACAGTGTTACATAGTAAATTAGAGATGGGCCCGGGTGA